>ARYC01017277.1:0-18266 GCA_000711775.1 Oxytricha trifallax
TCTGCCCTATAGTCACCTGATATTAGTAATAAACAATGTTATCAATGATTATGATCAATTAGCCATCATAGACATCACATGGGGTAGAGCTGGGCTGGACCCAAGGGGTGAGGAGGAGGCACTTTTTTGAAAATTTCAAGGCCAAAATGGCCGTTAGGACCGCCCTGACATTTCAAGATGGGATATAGCCACTCCCAACACCAATCGGCTTCTTTCCTTCTATCTCGTCGATCTAGAGTGTATTAGCGATGTTGGGTTGGGATGGTGGGATGGGAGGAGATTGGAAAATAATTTTTGTAAAATCATACAAGTCATACTCTATAATCCGTTAGAGATAGTATAGGCACTTTCAAACTTGGAATTGAAAATAATTCGACCCCCCCTCTAAATCCGCGGTTCCTCAACTCTAAAACCAACTTTTTTTATGTTTCTGTAGTGAGGCTTGGATTTCTAGACGACTGGGAGTGGTTTGGAGTCGATCTGAGACTCAAGGTTGGACCTCATGGTGCATCCGGGGGAAATGAGGAGGTCCCTGAAAAGTGGCCTCAGATCAGAAATTGGGGCCACCGACCTACCGATCTGAGGGGGTTCAAAAATATGGTTGGCAAAGCCAACAAAACTCCCAAACCCCAAACCCCTGATAGTTGATTGATTGAGATTGAATGAATTTGAGATAATTAAATAGATTGATGAGTGATTAAAGAGAGTAATGTGAGAGGTTGGGGGTATAATGAGGTTTATGAGTAGATAAGAGGGGTATGTTTAATAATTTATAGTTAAAATCTAAAATCTGAATTCAATTTTTATAACTAAGTTCCAAATCACAAAATTTCCACTCAATTCGCTGACCACTCCAGCAATTCGATGAATATTGGGCAATGATGGCTAAAATCGTCAATGGCCAGCCGCAATGATGATGGGTTGCGGCATCTACCCAGCAATAGGCGTAAATTAATGGTTGGACTTACCTTAATCATGGCTCTGGTAAGTTATATATATATATATTGCTCTTAAACCCAAAACTCTTTATATACTTTACCAATTTCTATTTAGACGGAAAATTTCCACTACAGTATAGACTGCTTCTCAGCAGTCATGAATCTCTGCCAACTATCTCCCTAAAATATTAATTTAAATGTTAAGGTATCAGTTGAAGCAAGCCAGCAACCAGAGTAGCAACCAACTCTCAAAGTAAGAATTCCCTTCTTATTTATTAACTTTAGATATGCAAAATCGTAGAGCCAGTTCGACCAACTTCCTTGCCAAGTTTGTGGCAAATGGATGCTTAAACGCACAATGAGCAGACACCATCAACGCATGCACAAGCCCTTAATCATAGAAGACTCTGACGCTGAAGAAGTCGTGATTGACACTGCTATTCCTAATTTTGCCCCATCTTCATTTATGAATACTTAAGCTGGCCTTCAACTATTGGGAGTCAAGGAAAATCAACTTGAGGAATCCAAACAACCCCAAGTGATGACTGGCTCTACTATCGACACTGCCTATGATTTCTTCAACTATCCTGAGCCCCAAGTCAAGTTAATGAAATTCGATCTCATGCTAAAGGATCACTGGAACCTTTCACAATCTCTCCTCCCATTTACCTTGCTAGAGATTCCAGACAAATCAGTAAGACATTGATTTTAAATCCATATGTAGGTGAGCATAATGAAGGCAGTTGCTATTTTGGAAGACACTGCCGACGGCTTGATTGAACGTAAGCTTAACATCGTATTGATGCTGCAACCAGAGCAGCTGCTTGAGCTAAGAAACATGGTCTATAACACAGCTTACCTCTCATTACTAAATAAGCGTTATGGCGAGGTCGCCACTGGTAAGAATTATTCTATCTCTCACCAAGGACTATAGAGAAAATGCCTGAGAAGTACTTAAAGATTTTCAACCCTTTGAAAGCCACAGTGTTCCAAAGCTATTTAAATGGCCAGCTCCGTAAGAGCTTCAGTAAGCTATTCCATTCCTTTATCGACGAATACAATTGCGATGTGAGCGAGTAGCTTTCATATTTCAAAGTTCTAAGTGATATCCAAGTTGACGTGTTTGAATTCTTGAAAGTTGACAAGTTCCCAGTCGTCGAGTTCAACACCTCTATTGTTTGGAAGCCTGGCAAGTTCTAGCGCAATCGCAAGTCGAAAACTTTGTGCAATCCTTCGAGACACGCTATTAATTCAGCACGAGCATTGACAACTCAGGGGGTGCGAATTGCCATGATACTTCAATCGCTGGTCAACTTCTTCGTTGACATTCCTTGCAGACCCCAAACTTCGAGATTCATGTGCCTGAATATCTTACTCGATAAATGGTTGAAGGAGAACAAATCCATGAGGAGTGTGGGTTATAAATGCACCAAAACATCAAGACTTCTTGCTGTAGCAAGGGAGCTGGAGGATCAGATGTGGGTTTTGCTTGACCCCAAGGCCGTAGTACTCAAGAGTAATGATGCTGAGAAGCTAGAAAGGAAGGTGTATCCCGATATTGAAGATTAAGTTATAGCACAGCCCAAGTTGAAGCCCAGACTTTAAAAGCAATTGGACAAGGCAAAGAAGGCTCTCAACCTCCCCGATATGACTGCTGGCAATAAGTGCAAACCAACCACCACCTACTATGTCAAACTCTACTCTAAGGAACTCTGGGTATACGATTGCAGCTGCAGAATCCACAAGCTTCATTTTTGAGAACAAGTTGCCTGAGTCCTGAGTACTAGATATGCCAAATCTCCTAAACCCCCACTTGAAAAATAATCAAAACATAAAAATTCATTTACCCTAATCCATTCACTAATCACTGCTTCTTATTACTTAAGCATTCTATCATAATACACTTCATTCTATACTGCTTTACTTTAGTCAAAAGCGATTGTTTACCTTCCTATATTTATCTTAGCTTCCTTATATTAATATTGCCATTAATAATTAAACCTTTGTCTGGAAATGTTCCATTGGCATTTAAATCTGCAATTGCAATTCTCTTGAGTATATTCAAGCTGTCTAACTAAATGACACATGTATTAACAGTTGTGAGCTACCAAACTCAACTGGTTAGCTGCTCACTTATAAAAATGTTTAACTGCAATTCCATTTGACGCCGCTCCTTTAAAACCCCAGAGCGGCATTGTAATTGTAATTAATTTTTCAATTTAACTTGCACACATTGAAATCGCTAAAATGAAGTCTGCTGCCCCAAAATATCAGAGAAAGAAGATCAACAAGTAGTGTCCCTTCCTCCCCCATTAATGCACTGACACTACTACATTCACTGCCACTTCTACTTACTATGATCACATTTAAAGGGAGCACCAAACTAATTGGGAAGAGTTTAAAATGAAGCATAAGACGTACTCTTGTGACGAATGCGGCAATAAGGCAGTCTCTTAGGACAGTTTAAGAAAGCACAAGTGTTCGCAATAATTGGTACTCCCAAAGACCAAAACTATTGCCAAAGCTAACATACAAAAGCCTGCTAAGGCTAAACCCCGTGTCACTAAGCGATCTCAAGCTAAAGGTAATACCTGATTCTTTTCATTGATTGTTTAGATGCCAAAATGATTGATAATGTCGAAAATGTTGAGGAGGAAGAGGAAATGGAAGTACAAATCGCACCCACAACCCCTGTATAGGAATTCCACGAACAGGATCAAATCGACATGGATGAAACTATTACCGAAGAATCTCAAGAGGAGCTACCCCCAGGTAAGCAAGAAATCATGAGTGATGTTGACGTTGTGGAACATTCACCAAAGGAGATGATCAAATCAAGTGCATTAATCCCAGATCAATCTATCGATGATGACCCAATGATGGGAAACCCCTTACCTTCACACCAAAGTCATCCATTGCTCATTAATACTAACCTGGAAGAGTTCCGCCCAATATAATAAGAGATACCAAGATAATTATCTCCTGCAGAGGTTAGTCAGCAATTACAAAGCAAAATTTCCAGTCAAAATGTGTTTCAGCCAGTTTGCATAAAGCCAAAGTTTCAGAGCAAGTTAGACTTTTTCACTAGAATTAATCCAGGAGTTTCTGATCTCTTCAAACCCAATCCTGCAATGGCTTTATTTACTGCACTTTCGCCATAAGCATCCATGACTAGCAACGTATTGAACATCAATCACTCTCAGGATGTTGTGCCATAAATGGATGTTTATTCTTCTGGATCTCTTTTCAACCAGCCACTGCTTTTCCAAAAATAACCTGCAATTCCGCAATCAGAATAAAATTACAGCTTGAATTCGCAATTTTTCACAGAATCACTTAAGCGTCTTGTGATTACCGAAACCCCGTCTGTTGCCCACCTTGAATAAAACTAATAGAAGTCCAACAAATCGTTCAATAGAGTCTACTCATAGGAGGAGTAGTCAATGGCAGGAGATAGAATCAATGAGATCGATTCCTCAGTTAAAGAAAAGGACTTGAAAGAAGCTCCCAATTGCATGCTGTTGAATATCAAGAAGGACTCAGCCTACTAATGGGGGAATATCCATTAAGTCAAGCCTAAAGACTAATAGAACTAGCTAAAACACATGCATGTCACCAGAGCCCACTACAATCTTGAGTTGGGAGTACAGTTAAGACAGAGCAAAGCACAAATTGGTTATGGGGAAATCACTCAAGGCGGCGTTGAGAAAGTTATGTCCTCATTCTACAAGTTGGGGTTCTCAAAGATTCGATATTTCTGGATTTGGGCTCAGGTTTTGGGCAGGTTAATTTTCAGGTGGCACTCTTGCATTAGTGCAGAAGTGTTGGCATTGAAATCGTTTCAAATAGAGTTGATTTTTGTGTAGAAAAGCTGAGGAGTTATAAAATCGAGTATAGTAACTTCAAGCATATAGTAAATGCTCTGGATCAAATCGAATTCTATTGTTATGATATTGAAACAATGCAATCCCTGATAACGCCAACTTAAATGAAATTAACTCACGTTTACGTGTTTGATACAGTCATGAGTATGAGCACCAGACAAAGCATTGTGAAACTCATCAATCAATACCCTTGGGTAGAAGCTCTGGCTTGGACTTAAACATCGAAAACGACTTTAGTAAACCTCGGTCTCCAGAATTTCGAGTTCTTTCAAAAACATCGATCAGTAGGCATGCAAGGTGGTAAGGGGAGCTTTAACTTCTACGTGTATAGCAAAGTAAAGGCTCAATAGAGGACAACTGGTTCAATGCACGATGAAGAGGAGGAGAAAAAGCTGTATAATAGATATCAATCGTCAGAATCAGTTATAATTATTAAAAACCCCAATATTAAAAATCGATGGAACAATTCCAGGCCAAGATAAATTGTTGGCCATTAATAGAATGAATTAAGCCAAATTTCAGACACTTCGGATGATTAGGACCTTGAAAATGATTATAACTGCCAATTTAATAGAACTGAGGACCAATCTATATCAAAAGGGGAGAAGCAGAGTGATTTCCAGCGTTGCATTAATCATTTCTAGAATTTAGCAAACGATCAGAATAAATACAACCAAGGACTTGAGTATGCTCTTTCATAGCTAAATCCCCAACATAAGTATATCAAAAAGTCGATCGTGTAATAATACAAAATCAAGCATGAGATAAGCATTGATAATATAGACATAGCGCTGATAAGCAAGTAAAGCTTAGTCAAGCTTACTAAGGAGCAGGTGAATTTATTGCAACGCACTATTGACAATTACAACTTTTCATTGAAAAGAGAAGGCCTTATCAAATAATTATTGGGTTAAATAACACAGTTGCACCATCAAGAAATCGAGATGAACGGAGAGCTGGGGGAAGACTTGAATGTTGCATATAAGGAAATTGACGAATTGACAAAGTGGGAATTGGAGAAGAAGTACTTTAAAGTAGAATCTCTAATTGGCTCTGGTTCTTATGGCAGAGTTTACAAGTGCCAGTGTCTCCCTGGAAATGTTCTATTCAAGCCTTAAAAGGATACTATCCATGTTGCAGTGAAGGTGCCAGTTATTAGCCAAACCAATCCGAACAATGAACTTAACTAACTTCAGATATTGAACAGGACTAAAGACCCCTCGTAAAGATTCGTTGTAAAACTGCTCAACGAAGTGCCCTTCTTGAATGATTATGTTGCTCTCGTGCTCGAGTATTATCCATTTGAACTCCGCAAAGTGATGAAGGAAGGGCTGAACCCCAAGCAAGTGGCTTTTATAAGCTATGGTATAATTAAGGCAGTGGCATTCGCTCATAAAATGAATATTGCTCACCTCGACATCAAGCCCGAAAACATTCTCATGGATGATCGATGGGTACCTAAGCTATGCGACTGGGGAATGGCGAACACCAATGGCGAGGGCACTTATGGGTATCAAGCACCTGAGATATAGTAAGTTGATATAACTGTTGCAGCCAATGCGAGAAAGCTGGACTCATGGGCTCTTGGAATCACTCTATACCAGGTGGCATCGAAGGGTCGCTTGCCTGCATCAAAGGACCAATTGATTGACATGATGAAACACTGCTAAGAAATAAGTCTGGGTGATGATATTGAGAACCCCCAGACCGAGCTCCTCAAGATCGTTAAGCAGTTGCTATGCTTTAATCCCAAAGATCGCATCCTTCCCCAAGATGCTTTGATGTCTTCAATGTTTGAGAAAATGCCATAGCAGTTTAAACAGAACTTGGACGTATCACTCTTGCATTGACTTCGTGTAATTGTACCTCTACTTATACTATAGTAAATAAATTAACTAACTACTATCACACTCTGCTATATATTACATTGAAATTTTGTTTGTAAATGAGTACTAGATTTTAATAATTTGATTAAGTGTTTAATTTACCAATTCATTACATATTACAACTTCCAAATTACATTCAGGGGTTTTGCATGAATCGGATTTGGAAGGAATAATCACTGAACAAATTAAGTGGTGTTGGGGAATATAGTAAAAAGATAATGGTGAATTAGTGAATTGGGGGGTAATTGGGGTGAATTAGGGAAAGCATATAGGGTGCTGGAGAGAAATTGGTGAGGGGGAATTAGTTTTAGGGGAAGTTGCTTGGTTTGATTAAAATAGCCTTTAAATTTGGGCGTTGTCAATCATGGTAGTCACTGTTGTTGCTGCTGCTGATAACCTTGGGGTTGGGTTCTAGTGTTATTCAGCAACGAGCTGCTAAATGAGGCTTGTGTGCGATTGATGAACATCATTTCATTTGCTTGGGTGGGGTTATCGTTGGTGTTCAGTTATCTGCGCTTTGCTTTGACCATTTCTCTAGGGGACAACTCATCTGCTCGCGACGTGAATGCTTACAGGGGGAACTTCGGGGTCTTCGCCTGCAGCGTCTATCTCTCAGGGCGCTTGCGCTTCTTGGTGCCATTGTTGAGGAGATTCACGGCCCTGCCGCGGTTGCTCACGTTGGAGGTGACTGCGTTCTCCAGTACATCGAACATCTGCGCAGTCAACTGGATGAACTGCTTCTTGCCCAGGGCCTTCTGCGACTTCCTGTGTTCCAAGCTGGCCTTGATGTTCTGGGGGAAGAAGTCGGGCTTCACGGTGTTGATGATCTATATCAGGGGTTGGTGATAAGTTAAGGGATTAGTTAATCCCCGGGTGGTTTAGATTGACTAAGTTTGTTTAGTATTACTACCAATATATCCCAAAGCTATCAATATCCACTTACGTTGTAAAGGAACTGCCTGTTCACTGAATGCTTGCCCTTGATCTCAGGCAGGTACTGGGTGATCTCACTGTCCTTCAACACGTCCTCAAGCAGGTTCACCACGGACAGCTCGTTGAGCTTGGGCACATGGATGATTCGCACGTCCTGGTTGCGCAGCACCTATTACAAAGCCAGATTAATCTCAAACGATTTGAATCATGAACCAAGCCACGTACCTTCTTCCTTCCCACGAAGATGCCCTGGATGTACTCGAGCGTGCACTCCTGATAGGGTGGCAGGTAGAACTGGCCTAAACAACGATGATTTCAGCGAATCTTACCCTGAGTGAGCAGGATCGAGTAGATGTCCTGCTTGGACTTGCCCAGTCTGGCCAGGTCTTGCGAAGGCACGGAGTGCACCACCTGGTTGTTGATCGTCTCAGTGTTGATAATGGTCAGTCGAGTGGGGCGCTAGAGCTCCCCAGCATCCTCTTCATCGCCCTCCTCCTTATCATACGAGAACTTGAACTCCTCCTCCTGGTATGGCGCGAAGCTGGACACGTCGCCACCTGATCTCTACACATTGGCTTGCTTCTTCGAAGGATCAGTCCTGGCCTAAGCACGATTGGCGTGTTGGGTGTTCGACACAAGATACTTATCGACCTGGGTGGCGTTCCTCATCTGCTGGATGGCGGCCTGGTGGAACTCTGCAGAATCCTCATTGCCAATCATGTTCGGGGAGTGGCCGCCATGGTCGTAGGTCTGCTCTCGACTCTCCTCCTCGACGGGCTTCATTTGAGCATCAGTGCCCTGCCCTGCAAAGTTGGCTCTTGCGCCAGAGATCTAAATGCATGATGTTGAATATCAGAATAGATATAGTGGCATGATAAGCCCACGTGATAGAGGAGTGCTGACAATGAAGGGAGGAAGGGGTGATATGTATAGTAGAATACACCCAATTCAAGGTTGAAGTAAAGAATGGGAATTCATATGACCAATGCTTGATTAATTAGAATAGAGCTGAGCTTACCTTGCCTCGCACCACGCCGAGATCCTTGATGGGGAAGCCATTCATAACCCCGCTGCCGAAGCTGCTATGGAAGAATGAGCCTGCGTTGGGTTGTTGCTGGCCACCACCCATCCCTGGCTGCGCCAGGGAGTGGGGGTGGAGGGCGTCCCTGATTTCTCTGTCTTCGATGTCGCCAGCCTTGTCAGCTTCCTGCTGTTACGTGGAATCGCTGTTCATTCTTATTAATTGATAGTGGTGATTAAGAATTTAACTGAAACATCCAAATTCAATTAGTGTAATATGAAATTAAAATACGTTAATAAATTTTAATACTAAATTTACAAATTCTCGATTCCGAAAATATATATACAATCCTGAATTGGAGTGGAATTGTTCCATCTCAATGCCTACTAATCACCATCACTAATTCATTATATCAAAGTGTGCGTCACATACTCAACTATTCATGTATCAGATTGGATTTGTATGAATAGTAATTATTCATCATTCTGGGTTTTGTCGAATTTTTGAAATAGATTTGAAAAAATCAATTTCTCGACAAAACCCAGAATGATGAATAAGTACTATTCATACAAATCCAATCTGATACATGAATAGTTGAGTATGTGACGCACACTTTGATATGATGAATCAGTGATGACGATTAGTATGCATCGAGATGGAACAATTCCACTCTGATTCAGGATTGTATATATATTTTCGGAATCGAGAATTTGTAAATTTAGTATTAAAATTTATTAACGTATTTTAATTTCATATTACACTAATTGAATTTGGATGTTTCAGTTGAATTCTTAATCACCACTATTAATTAATAAGAATGAACAGCGATTCCAAGTAACAGGAGGTAGCTGACAAGACTGGCGATATCGAAGACGGAGAAATCAGGGACGCCCCCCACCCCCACTCCCTGGCGCAGCCAGGGATGGGTGGTGGCCAGCAACAACCCAACGCAGGCTCATTCTTCCATAGCAGCTTCGGCAGCGGGGTTATGAATGGCTTCCCCATCAAGGATCTCGGCGTGGTGCGAGGCAAGGTAAGCTCAGCTCTATTCTAATTAATCAAGCATTGGTCATATGAATTCCCATTCTTTACTTCAACCTTGAATTGGGTGTATTCTACTATACATATCACCCCTTCCTCCCTTCATTGTCAGCACTCCTCTATCACGTGGGCTTATCATGCCACTATATCTATTCTGATATTCAACATCATGCATTTAGATCTCTGGCGCAAGAGCCAACTTTGCAGGGCAGGGCACTGATGCTCAAATGAAGCCCGTCGAGGAGGAGAGTCGAGAGCAGACCTACGACCATGGCGGCCACTCCCCGAACATGATCGGCAATGAGGATTCTGCAGAGTTCCACCAGGCCGCCATCCAGCAGATGAGGAACGCCACCCAGGTCGATAAGTATCTTGTGTCGAACACCCAACACGCCAATCGTGCTTAGGCCAGGACTGATCCTTCGAAGAAGCAAGCCAATGTGTAGAGATCAGGTGGCGACGTGTCCAGCTTCGCACCATACCAGGAGGAGGAGTTCAAGTTCTCGTATGATAAGGAGGAGGGCGATGAAGAGGATGCTGGGGAGGTCTAGCGCCCCACTCGACTGACCATTATCAACACTGAGACGATCAACAACCAGGTGGTGCACTCCGTGCCTTCGCAAGACCTGGCCAGACTGGGCAAGTCCAAGCAGGACATCTACTCGATCCTGCTCACTCAGGGTAAGATTCGCTGAAATCATCGTTGTTTAGGCCAGTTCTACCTGCCACCCTATCAGGAATGCACGCTCGAGTACATCCAGGGCATCTTCGTGGGAAGGAAGAAGGTACGTGCCTTGGTTCATGATTCAAATCGTTTGAGATTAATCTGGCTTTGTAATAGGTGCTGCGCAACCAGGACGTGCGAATCATCCATGTGCCCAAGCTCAACGAGCTGTCCGTGGTGAACCTGCTTGAGGACGTGTTGAAGGACAGTGAGATCACCCAGTACCTGCCTGAGATCAAGGGCAAGCATTCAGTGAACAGGCAGTTCCTTTACAACGTAAGTGGATATTGATAGCTTTGGGATATATTGGTAGTAATACTAAACAAACTTAGTCAATCTAAACCACCCGGGGATTAACTAATCCCTTAACTTATCACCAACCCCTGATATAGATCATCAACACCGTGAAGCCCGACTTCTTCCCCCAGAACATCAAGGCCAGCTTGGAACACAGGAAGTCGCAGAAGGCCCTGGGCAAGAAGCAGTTCATCCAGTTGACTGCGCAGATGTTCGATGTACTGGAGAACGCAGTCACCTCCAACGTGAGCAACCGCGGCAGGGCCGTGAATCTCCTCAACAATGGCACCAAGAAGCGCAAGCGCCCTGAGAGATAGACGCTGCAGGCGAAGACCCGAAGTTCCCCCTGTAAGCATTCACGTCGCGAGCAGATGAGTTGTCCCCTAGAGAAATGGTCAAAGCAAAGCGCAGATAACTGAACACCAACGATAACCCCACCCAAGCAAATGAAATGATGTTCATTAATCGCACACAAGCCTCATTTAGCAGCTCGTTGCTGAATAACACTAGAACCTAACCCCAAGGTTATCAGCAGCAGCAACAACAGTGACTACCATGATCGACAACGCCCCAATTTAAAGGCTATTTTAATCAAACCAAGCAACTTCCCCTAAAACTAATTCCCCCTCACCGAATTCTCTCCAGCACCCTATATGCTTTCCCTAATTCACCCCAATTACCCCCCAATTCACTAATTCACCATTATCTTTTTACTTTATTCCCCAACACCACTTAATTTGTTCAGTGATTACTCCTTCCAAATCCCATTCATGCAAAACCCCTGAATGTAATTTGGAAGTTGTAATATGTAATGAATTGGTAAATTAAAAACTTAATCAAATTATTAAAATCTAGTACTCATTTACAAACAAAATTTCAATGTAATATATAGCAGAGTGTGATAGTAGTTAGTTAATTTATTTACTATAGTATAAGTAGAGGTACAATTACACGAAGTCAATGCAAGAGAGATACGTCCAAGTTCTGTTTAAACTGCTATGGCATTTTCTCAAACATTGAAGACATCAAAGCATCTTGGGGAAGGATGCGATCTTTGGGATTAAAGCATAGCAACTGCTTAACGATCTTGAGGAGCTCGGTCTGGGGGTTCTCAATATCATCACCCAGACTTATTTCTTAGCAGTGTTTCATCATGTCAATCAATTGGTCCTTTGATGCAGGCAAGCGACCCTTCGATGCCACCTGGTATAGAGTGATTCCAAGAGCCCATGAGTTCAGCTTTCTCGCATTGGCTGCAACAGTTATATCAACTTACTATATCTCAGGTGCTTGATACCCATAAGTGCCCTCGCCATTGGTGTTCGCCATTCCCCAGTCGCATAGCTTAGGTACCCATCGATCATCCATGAGAATGTTTTCGGGCTTGATGTCGAGGTGAGCAATATTCATTTTATGAGCGAATGCCACTGCCTTAATTATACCATAGCTTATAAAAGCCACTTGCTTGGGGTTCAGCCCTTCCTTCATCACTTTGCGGAGTTCAAATGGATAATACTCGAGCACGAGAGCAACATAATCATTCAAGAAGGGCACTTCGTTGAGCAGTTTTACAACGAATCTTTACGAGGGGTCTTTAGTCCTGTTCAATATCTGAAGTTAGTTAAGTTCATTGTTCGGATTGGTTTGGCTAATAACTGGCACCTTCACTGCAACATGGATAGTATCCTTTTAAGGCTTGAATAGAACATTTCCAGGGAGACACTGGCACTTGTAAACTCTGCCATAAGAACCAGAGCCAATTAAAGATTCTACTTTCAAGTACTTCTTCTCCAATTCCCACTTTGTCAATTCGTCAATTTCCTTATATGCAACATTCAAGTCTTCCCCCAGCTCTCCGTTCATCTCGATTTCTTGATGGTGCAACTGTGTTATTTAACCCAATAATTATTTGATAAGGCCTTCTCTTTTCAATGAAAAGTTGTAATTGTCAATAGTGCGTTGCAATAAATTCACCTGCTCCTTAGTAAGCTTGACTAAGCTTTACTTGCTTATCAGCGCTATGTCTATATTATCAATGCTTATCTCATGCTTGATTTTGTATTATTACACGATCGACTTTTTGATATACTTATGTTGGGGATTTAGCTATGAAAGAGCATACTCAAGTCCTTGGTTGTATTTATTCTGATCGTTTGCTAAATTCTAGAAATGATTAATGCAACGCTGGAAATTACTCTGCTTCTCCCCTTTTGATATAGATTGGTCCTCAGTTCTATTAAATTGGCAGTTATAATCATTTTCAAGGTCCTAATCATCCGAAGTGTCTGAAATTTGGCTTAATTCATTCTATTAATGGCCAACAATTTATCTTGGCCTGGAATTGTTCCATCGATTTTTAATATTGGGGTTTTTAATAATTATACTGATTCTGACGATTGATAACTATTATACAGCTTTTTCTCCTCTCTTCATCGTGCATTGAACCAGTTGTCCTCAATTGAGCCTTTACTTTGCTATACACGTAGAAGTTAAAGCTCCCCTTACCACCTTGCATGCCTACTGATCGATGTTTTTGAAAGAACTCAAAATTCTGGAGACCGAGGTTTACTAAAGTCGTTTTCGATGTTTAAGTCCAAGCCAGAGCTTCTACCCAAGGAGATTGATTGATGAGTTTCACAATGCTTTGTCTGGTGCTCATACTCATGACTGTATCAAAAACGTAAACGTGAGTTAATTTCATTTAAGTTGGCGTTATCAGGGATTGCATTGTTTCAATATCATAACAATAGAATTCGATTTGATCCAGAGCATTTACTATATGCTTGAAGTTACTATACTCGACTTTATAACTCCTCAGCTTTTCGACACAAAAATCAACTCTATTTGAAACGATTTCAATGCCAACACTTCTGCACTAATGCAAGAGTGCCACCTAAAAATTAACCTGCCCAAAACCTGAGCCCAAATCCAGAAATATCGAATCTTTGAGAACCCCAACTTGTAGAATGAGGACATAACTTTCTCAACGCCGCCTTGAGTGATTTCCCCATAACCAATTTGTGCTGCTCTGTCTTAACTGTACTCCCAACTCAAGATTGTAGTGGGCTCTGGTGACATGCATATGTTTTAGCTAGTTCTATTAGTCTTTAGGCTTGACTTAATGGATATTCCCCCATTAGTAGGCTGAGTCCTTCTTGATATTCAACAGCATGCAATTGGGAGCTTCTTTCAAGTCCTTTCTTTAACTGAGGAATCGATCTCATTGATTCTATCTCCTGCCACTGACTACTCCTCCTATGAGTAGACTCTATTGAACAATTTGTTAGACTTCTATTAGTTTTATTCAAGGTGGGCAACAGACGGGGTTTCGGTAATCACAAGACGCTTAAGTGATTCTGTGAAAAATTGCGAATTCAAGCTGTAATTTTATTCTGATTGCGGAATTGCAGGTTATTTTTGGAAAAGCAGTGGCTGGTTGAAAAGAGATCCAGAAGAATAAACATCCATTTATGGCACAACATCCTGAGAATGATTGATGTTCAATAACGTTGCTAGTCATGGATGCTTATGGCGAAAGTGCAGTAAATAAAGCCATTGCAGGATTGGGTTTGAAAGAGATCAGAAACTCCTGGATTAATTCTAGTGAAAAAGTCTAACTTGCTCTGAAACTTTGGCTTTATGCAAACTGGCTGAAACACATTTTGACTGGAAATTTTGCTTTGTAATTGCTGACTAACCTCTGCAGGAGATAATTATCTTGGTATCTCGTATTATATTGGGCGGAACTCTTCCAGGTTAGTATTAATGAGCAATGAATGACTTTGGTGTGAAGGTACGGGGTTTCCCATCATTGGGTCATCATCGATAGATTGATCTGGGATTAATGCACTTGATTTGATCATCTCCTTTGGTGAATGTTCCACAACGTCAACATCACTCATGATTTCTTGCTTACCTGGGGGTAGCTCCTCTTGAGATTCTTCGGTAATAGTTTCATCCATGTCGATTTGATCCTGTTCGTGGAATTCCTATACAGGGGTTGTGGGTGCGATTTGTACTTCCTTTTCCTCTTCCTCCTCAACATTTTCGACATTATCAATCATTTTGGCATCTAAACAATCAATGAAAAGAATCAGGTATTACCTTTAGCTTGAGATCGCTTAGTGACACGGGGTTTAGCCTTAGCAGGCTTTTGTATGTTAGCTTTGGCAATAGTTTTGGTCTTTGGGAGTACCAATTATTGCGAACACTTGTGCTTTCTTAAACTGTCCTAAGAGACTGCCTTATTGCCGCATTCGTCACAAGAGTACGTCTTATGCTTCATTTTAAACTCTTCCCAATTAGTTTGGTGCTCCCTTTAAATGTGATCATAGTAAGTAGAAGTGGCAGTGAATGTAGTAGTGTCAGTGCATTAATGGGGAGGAAGGGACACTACTTGCTGATCTTCTTTCTCTGATATTTTGGGGCAGCAGACTTCATTTTAGCGATTTCAATGTGTGCAAGTTAAATTGAAAAATTAATTACAATTACAATCCGCTCTGGGGTTTTAAAGGAGCGGCGTCAAATGGAATTGCAGTTAAACATTTTTATAAGTGAGCAGCTAACCAGTTTAGTTTGGTAGCTCACAACTGTTAATACATGTGTCATTTAGTTAGACAGCTTGAATATACTCAAGAGAATTGCAATTGCAGATTTAAATGCCAATGGAACATTTCCAGACAAAGGTTTAATTATTAATGGCAATATTAATATAAGGAAGCTAAGATAAATATAGGAAGGTAAACAATCGCTTTTGACTAAAGTAAAGCAGTATAGAATGAAGTGTATTATGATAGAATGCTCAAGTAATAAGAAGCAGTGATTAGTGAATGGATTAGGTAAATGAATTTTTATGTTTTGATTATTTTTCAAGTGGGGGTTTAGGAGATTTGGCATATCTAGTACTCAGGACTCAGGCAACTTGTTCTAAAAAATGAAGCTTGTGGATTCTGCAGCTGCAATCGTATACCCAGAGTTCCTTAGAGTAGAGTTTGACATAGTAGGTGGTAGTTGGTTTGCACTTATTGCCAGCAGTCATATCGGGGAGGTTGAGAGCATTCTTTGCCTTGTCCAATTGCTTTTAAAGTCTGGGCTTCAACTTGGGCTGTGCTATAACTTAATCTTCAATATCGGGATACACCTTCCTTTCTAGCTTCTCAGCATCATACTCTTGAGTACTACGGCCTTGGGGTCAAGCAAAACCCACATCTGATCCTCCAGCTCCCTTGCTACAGCAAGAAGTCTTGATGTTTTGGTGCATTTATAACCCACACTCCTCATGGATTTGTTCTCCTTCAACCATTTATCGAGTAAGATATTCAGGCACATGAATCTCGAAGTTTGGGGTCTGAAAGGAATGTCAACGAAGAAGTTGACCAGCGATTGAAGTATCATGGCAATTCGCACCCCTTGAGTTGTCAATGCTCTTGTTGAATTAATAGCGTGTCTCGAAGGATTGCACAAAGTTTTCGCCTTGCGATTGCGCATGAACTTGCCAGGCTTCCAAACAATAGAGGTGTTGAACTCGACGACTGGGAACTTGTCAACTTTCAAGAATTCAAACACGTCAACTTGGATATCACTTAGAACTTTGAAATATGAAAGCTACTCGCTCACATCGCAATTGTATTCATCGATGAAGGAATGGAATAGCTTACTGAAGCTCTTACGGAGCTGGCCATTTAAATAGCTTTGGAACACTGTGTCTTTCAAAGGGTTGAAAATCTTTAAGACTTCTCAGGCATTTTCTCTATAGTCCTTGGTGAGAGATAGAATAATTCTTACCAGTGGCGACCTCGCCATAACGCTTATTTAGTAATGAGAGGTAAGCTGTTTATAGACCATGTTTCTTAGCTCAAGCAGTTGCTCTGGTTGCAGCATCAATACGATGTTAAGCTTACGTTCAATCAAGCCGTCGGCAGTGTCTTCCAAAATAGCAACTGCCTTCATTATGCTCACCTACATATGGATTTAAAATCAATGTCTTACTGATTTGTCTGGAATCTCTAGCAAGGTAAATGGGAGGAGAGATAGTGAAAGGTTCCAGTGATCCTTTAGCATGAGATCGAATTTCATTAACTTGACTTGGGGCTCAGGATAGTTGAAGAAATCATAGGCAGTGTCGATAGTAGAGCCAGTCATCACTTGGGGTTGTTTGGATTCCTCAAGTTGATTTTCCTTGACTCCCAATAGTCGAAGGCCAGCTTAAGTATTCATAAATGAAGATGGGGCAAAATTAGGAATAGCAGTGTCAATCACGACTTCTTCAGCGTCAGAGTCTTCTATGATTAAGGGCTTGTGCATGCGTTGATGATGTCTGCTCATTGTGCGTTTAAGCATCCATTTGCCACAAACTTGGCAAGGAAGTTGGTCGAACTGGCTCTACGATTTTGCATATCTAAAGTTAATAAATAAGAAGGGGAATTCTTACTTTAAAAGTGGGCCGCTGCTCTGGTTGCTGGCTTGCTTCAACTGATACCTTAACATTTAAATTAATATTATAGGGAGATAGTTGGCAGAGATTCATAACTGCTAAGAAGCAGTCTATACTGTAGTGGAAATTTTCCGTCTAAATAGAAATTGGTAAAAGTATTTAAAGAGCTTGGGTTTCAAGAGCAACATATATATATAAACTTACCAGACCCATGAATAAGGTAAGTCCAACCATTAATTTACACATATTGCTGGGAAGATGCCGCAACCCATCATCATTGCGGCAGGCCATTGACGATTTTAGCCATGATTGCCCAATATTCATCGAATTGCTGGAGTGGTCAGCGAATTGAGTGGAAATTTTGTGATTTGGAACTTAGTTATAAAAATTGAATTCAGATTTTAGATTTTAACTATAAATTATTAAACATACCCCTCTTATCTACTCATAAACCTCATTATACCCCCAACCTCTCACATTACTCCCTTTAATCACTCAACACTCTATTTAATCATCTCAAATTCATTCACTCTCAATCAATGAACTATCAGGGGTTTGGGTTTGGGAGTTTTGTTGGCTTTGCCAACCATATTTTTGAACCCCCTCAGATCGGTAGGTCGGTGGTCCCAATTTCTGATCTGAGGCCACTTTTCAAGGACCTCCTCATTTCCCCCGGATGCACCATGAGGTCCAACCTTGAGTCTCAGATCGACCCCAAACCACTCCCAGTCGTCTAAAAATCCAAGCCTCACTACAGAAACATAAAAAAAGTTGGTTTTAGAGTTGAGGAACCGCGGATTTAGAGGGTGGGGTCGAATTATTTTCAATTCCAAGTTTGAAAGTGCCTATACTATCTCTAACGGATTATAGAGTATGACTTATATGATTTTACAAAAATTATTTTCCAATCTTCTCCCCATCCCACCATCCCAACCCAAACATCGCTAATACACTCTAGATCGACGAGATAGAAGGAAAGAAGCCGATTGGCGGTGGGAGTGGCTATATCCCATCTTGAAATGTCAGGGACGTCCTAACGGCCATTTTGGCCTTGAAATTTTCAAAAATCTGCCTCCTCCTCACCCCTTGAGTCCAGCCCAGCTCTACCC
>ARYC01017279.1:0-11277 GCA_000711775.1 Oxytricha trifallax
TACGAGATTATTACGAGCTTAATGCACCCTTACGCGCTTCAATGCACCCTTTACGAGCTACTATGCACCCTTACGAGCTTTAAGCACCCTTACGCGCGTTTACGCACCTTACGATTTCCCTTCTGTTGAAGATTAGGTGGCCACCATAAGATTATTAGGGTTTTATATTGTCTGTACCTCCCTCTTTTGTCTTTCTTTTTCTTTTTTCTTCTCGGCTGGTCTGAGCTCAGTCTATTGCTGAGCGAGGACTGGCTGCTAACTTGGCAAATATTGAAGCAATTCAATATTTATTTTGATTATTAAAAAAGCCTCTTATTCTTAAATCATTCCAACATTCTTAGATTTTGTTGAATTTACTTAAGTTTTTAAAATCTTTGATTTTAGATTTTGATTTTGATAATCTTAAATGTATTTAGTTTAGTTCATTTAATAAATGTAAAAAGTAACCTCCTTTAGTTTAGTTTTTTTGTTCTTTCCTATATTTTATGATAATTTCTTAAAACTTACAGTATCTGTTCGCGATTTTAGTTGATAGTGTCATGTGCAAGGTCTAAAACCCAAAACCCTTTAGAAAAAGTTATTAGCATGTTTTGGGGTTTTGAAATTAATTTGATTTGACTTACTTGAATTTCTAAGCCAAAAGTGAGTAGTAGTTGAAAAATCGCTGCCCAAGTTCTGTAATTCTGCTTTAACACCCACTCATCCTCAGCCCCTATGGCTGGCACTCTGTGCAAGTTAAGGAATGAAGCTTACCTACTTATCCTACTTCACGCTTCTTTGCCCTCCCTCCCTCCACAAGAAACTCACCACCTCAATAAGTGTTCAGCAGAGCTGCATCGTAAAGCTCGATCCTATACTGGATTAACTGGCATTAGAATGAGAAGCAAGTTGATATGCTTCCCTTCGAAGCAGAGTGCTCTCATTGAACAATAACTTTAGCATGTAAAGCAAGCAGCTCACACCAGCTGCTCCAACTGCAACGCAGACCCAAGTCTTCTGTATATTGTTAATGATATAGGCAGATACTTACAATTGTAGCTTGGTCAAGGCACAAATCGCGGAGTGCGATAACGCAAAGTAGAGAGTTGCAGTAATCATAGCAATCCAGCACAGCACAAATAGCATCGCACTCTCCACTTCCACGTTGCAGGCATGCTAAGCATCATCAGCAAAGAGAATTCACCAGCAAACCAGCCTCAGCAGTGAGGTATCCTCAGTTCAGCAGATCACGACGATTGAAGCAGTGAATTAAAGTTTTATATGCGTGTGAAATTAATATTCGATGGGTTACATCGAGAGTGAATTAGGGAAGTGAATTAGGTATTAAATAACGTTAATTAAATCAAAGACTCTATATCATCTGAAGGCTCTGCTCTCAAGTGCCCCTCCTCTCTCACCAGCATCAGCTGCAATGTCTCCTACTGATCAAGCACAGCTAGAAAGCATGTAGGACTCTCCGTTTGCAGGAGTGATAAGCACTCTCACTGGATCGTTGTTTGAGGAGGCTACTATAAGTTTGAACTCGGCTCCTGCCTTTACACTGATGTTGAATTCCTCGCACTTGCAGAAGAGGTCGCCTTTATGGTTCTCCACCTCGAAAGCATCATCTTGCTGTAGATACTTGCGTTTCCTATACACCTCCACTTAGTAAGCATTGGGCGTGTTGTGCTGGTAGACGAACTGCAGCCTGAGTGGTTCGTTCTGCTTGTCTCTGTAGTTTAGCTGTTCCATGTGTGCGTCCTGGTTTTTAATTTACTAATAATTAATAAGAGGGAATTATAATATAAAGCACTGTTGTAGTGTGAAGGGAATTCAGGCATTTTAACGCACTCTGCGAAGCAAAGCGGTTGATGGCATGAAAAGTGAATTATAGAAAGTAATTAATGAATAGTAGACTTTAGATGAGAAAGATTTAGACATCCTATATGTGTACAGTTGTAAAGTTTAAGTTTTATCAATATAAAATCTATGAAATAAATGCTTGAATATAACAAAATATAAGGAGTCTGTTGATCCAAGCTGCCCTTAGGTGAACATCATTTCAGGTTGACAGCTTCATCATAATCTCATTCATTATTCAACTCTTAATCAGCTTCTTCTGCTCCTTGATTTCCAACGGCTTGTTCAATGGGAGCTTAGTCTCTTGCAGCTTGATCTTTGACATCCTGGTCAGCGTTAGCTTGATCTCCAACGTCCTGGTCAATGTGAGCTTGATCTCTTGAAGCATTTTCTACTTCACTCATCTGCTTCTACTGAGTTTCATCATGTGACTGTGATTGAGAAGTCTATTTAGGTTTGGGTCTAGGGATGCTCATGTTACTAGTTTGCTGCTTCTTAAGGTGAGGCTGTAGCACAGATCTGCTTAAAAGGTCAGATCTCTGAGGAGTAATACCCTTACTAGTCGTGCCATCACTGGTAGAAGTCTCATGATGGGAACTAACAGGTAACTGGTTTGAGTTTTACTGAGGTATAACCCCAAATTGATTCTGCCCACGATTGGTAGAAGTATTACCAAATAAAGAATTCCCAGCCTCAGGTTTCTCCATACTATTGAATATTTACTGTTATTGTCCTTAGACGTCATCATCCCATGATTAAGACCAGCGTTTTGTTGGCCGTAACCATGGTTTTAATTTTACAATCCCGTATTTTCGTCTGAGATATCATCATAAAGACCTGGAATTGTTCCATAATGCTTCCTACCCCACGTGTCATTGCAACCTTAAGAGTTAGTTTATGGAACATTTCCATCACCAAGGGGTTAACCTTAGTTGATAGAGTGTTATTAGTCTGGTTCAATCTGTTGAATTTAAGTACCGAGTCCCTTATCTGGTTAATTTTCATCATCCACGAGTATGACCTAAGTTTTATCTTCATCAGTATCGAATTATTTAACACTTGATGGCCTCTACCTTGAATTGGAACCCGTTTGATTGCAATCCATTCTTGAATTCGAAGCATTTGCGTTAGCTTACCCTCTGTTTAAGGATAGGACCTCTTTGCTTTGATTTTAAGAAGGAAAATCAAGTAGTTTTGGCAGTTTTCTATGTTGTAAGAGCTACCTTTACTTTTGTCTCTATTCCTATCTGCGGGTAACATCTTCAGCGTAATACTTGTACATGTCATTACCAATCGTTTCTCTGCTCTGAGTTTACTTGAAGCCTTCATCTTGCTGGTAATTTTTCTGACCCTAGAAATCATTCATGCCATAGTTTATGTTGCTTCTAAACATTTCCTTTCTGTTTAAGTTGTACCCTGAAGGAAGCTGCTGCTGCATCTGATTCATGTTAGTTGACAATCTAGACTACTATTAATCCCTTTGCTGGTGATAGTTTTACGAGTAGTTTTAGTGAACTCCTTCATAGAATTACTGTTGATTGGGGTAATTTGGAAATGTTCCGATAGGTGTAGTTCCATAAATTTCAGTAGGATTTCTCTGCTAGAATTAGCTCACTGATGAGAGAACTTGCTGGATTTGCATCTTGTCCTAATACTGTTATCTGTGTTGATCATGTACATTGTCAAATGCTTGCGACAATCTTATAGAATGGGACTGCTGATAAGGATTTGCTTGGATTGGCTGTCCATAATTAGAAATCCTTGAGGGAGTTTGTGAAAGTCTATAGCTCTGCATCAAGTCTTCGTCTTCCATTTCTACATCTTAGTCAGAATCACTAATCTATATCATGCTGTTGAGTGTAAGTCCTTCAAACATTACAGCGTTGTCATGATCATTTGAAAGCTAGTTAATTTTTCTGATGTAGAATGATGGGGGGTTAACAATCACTTTCCTATAAAGAAATGTTGAATTTAAATCCACTTACTGAAGAGTGTCATTCTTTTTGGAGCTGTAGTGCAAAAACCTGTTCTTGAAAGCTTCTAAGTGGAGAAGCCATGGCGAGTTCTCAAGCAGAGCTTATTCTCTGGCAGACAGTCCATCTAGATTTTTGATTGGAAGTCTCTTTACTTGGTCTTTTAGGGCAAGAAAAATTTCGTCATCATATCTCTGTTGTTTTGAAAGATAATTATCTGGCCAAGGAGGATTTCTCTATGCTTAATCAGCGAGGCTTTGAATAAGACCCATTACAATATTTAGATCATCAGGGATCGACCAGTTGAGTGCCATTACGAGAGGATGGAATTCATTCTCCTTCAGTTGGAGATAACTATAGAATTTTAATCTAAAATATGCTTACGTTGATTCATAAATCTTGAAATACTCTTGGTAAGATTTATGGATAAGTTCCATAAAAGTATCATGAAGACTTTCGAGTACATCCTGTGCAAATAAAAGATCTTTCCTTGCGGTTGTACGAAGCTCTGAATTTCTGGGAGGGTTTTTAACCAAGGTGACGAGTGTGTTAAACTGATAGATTGAGTTAATAATGCTTAGAGGCCTGTTAGGATATCCCTTCTAAGCTACAGACACACCATTATTTATTTAGCCTCCGAGCATTTACCCTAAAATATTTAGCTAGCATTAAATTCTTACTTAACATATCAGAGCGTTCTTAAATAGATTTATTAGCAAATCTATCAACGAATTCAATAATGTAGTCGAAATTCTTGTAGGTCGAAAGTGGGGTCTTGTAGTAAATGACTAGGTCATTCGGAACTTCCTTCCATGTCTCACATTTCGAGGCTTTTTCATAGGTGAGTCTTATCACTTGATTCTGAAGGTATCCAATTCCTCTGTGCAAATCAATGTACGCCTGATGAAGAATTAGTTGATGAGTACCTATAAATTAAGTTAGACAAATGGAAATGTTACATAGAAAAGAAACGCACGAAGAATTAACGAGCCCTGTATTGGAAATCGTCGTATTAGTATAGAATAGTCTTCTCCATTTCATATCTTAGCTTGCACCCATAGAATCGCACTTCGAATACCTACTTCATACCTGTAGAGAACGCGGGGTCTTCAGTAAAATCATGTATAAACACCTGGCAAGCTTCTTTCAATTCATTATTCTTCGAATCGATACTTTTGGGGATCAACACAGTCTTTTTACTGTACGAAGATTTGATCGTCAATGATTTATCAGCATTCTTGCGGATGACACCGAATATTGACTGAGGAATGTCTCGACCACGTTGATGGAAGATCAGCTCTACAATGATAGAGTTCCTGTCGTCTAGATAATCAGAGAAAAGCTTTTCGTTATCAGAAAACTATTGGCCGAAGCTGCCAAGCTCATAGAAACTTGCCTTATTGTAATCTATGTACCGAGCCTTTTGAATACATATGTTCTAGAGAACTCATCTAAGACAAGCCAGTCGAGAGCATGCAAGAGAGGAAACTTCATGGGGTTCAAGAAGAGGGGGTTCACAATAGCCTAGGGGGCTGCTTTGAAGAGTGCACATAGTAGCATACAGAATGATCTCCTTTCGATATAAACCAGGCCATCGCTCAAGAGGTTCACTAGCTGCATGAGTTAGTCGAGGTAAGGAGTCGAGTGTTGGCAATTGAGCACTTTGCTGCAGAAGTTTACATTGGGATTGAATGCATGCTTGTCCCTGTACTGGTAATCCTTGATTCTGTTTGGTTAATGGATGAATCGATGAGGAGTAAACATTAGTCTGTAAACAGAAGCGTTAAAGAAGGGAGAACCAGTGTAATTGTACCAAGAAGACTCGAAATTATCCTGTATGTACTCAAAGCATTCATTAGCTTTCTGAATCATGAATGGGTATTGGAAATATTCTGAGGGCAGTAACTCTTCAAATCTCTCCTTGACATACCAACAGCGAGTGAATAAGAAATGGCTGGGGATCATGTCAAGCTTGTCCTTGACTTAGCTTTGAGATGCTTACTCAACATTTTAGCTTAGAGTCTTCTGGTGGTATTTCTTGCGAGAACTTAATGGGTATCTGTGTTGCTCAAAGCTGCTTTGATTGGCATTGACATTAAGCATTTACTGGTCTTCTTATCCGTCATCGGGATCACCACCACCAATATTATTTTAGTTGAGTGAATTGAGAGAGGTTTTCTGTCTCTTTAATCTCTGCTTTTCATTTTCTTTTATCACGTCTGAAAGGTCTACTTACTCAGTTCTCTTACCAAGCATTCTCTTGTACGTTGTTTGAGTAATTAGCTGGACCTCTAGGTCTTTTTCAACGAAGCAAGATTTTCTTTTCATCTCAAGTTGATATTCGACCACTTTTTTGTTTGCAAAGAAGAAGTTAACAGCACAGGTTCCAGAGTTCATTTTTTGGGAATTCTAAAGCATTTCCAGAAGAGGGAACTCACCGAAGCAATCACTCTTCGTGTATTTCTTTTCGAACTGGGTGAGAAGTTTTCACATCTATAGAGTAGTGAGAGGTTTTCAGGTCTTCCGCGATGGTGTTCTTGAGAATAGTCTCATAGTCCTCTTTTAGCTTTGCCTCAATCAATTCCCAATTGAAATTATCATTAGGATTGGGGGAACGCTTTAGTTCATGTTCATCATGCTTTTCAGTAACACCACATGCAGGTCGTTCGTAGTTAGAAACTCTCATAGCGCAGCTGAATTGGCTTCCATAAGCTGATTTCCTGGTCTGGCTTTGGTGATGTCTGTCATATCGAGTCTCCCTTTCCTCTGAATGGTCAGAGTTGTTAAAATTGCTGCTCTTTCTCACACTGTAGGGTTGTTTTTAGCTGGGCTCTCTCTGGCTTTGAAGTCTGCTTCTTGAGGGCTCTGGGGTATAGCAGTCTCTTTATTTGGCAAACTTGCTCTTGAAATCGCTTTCGAAGGTGGTCTTCTTCACTGAGGGGATGTTTCTCAGGTTGTAGGGAGTGATCACGCGTTACTTCATCTGTTTGGGGGATTGTTGATCATCATCATCCTCATCATCATCATCTTCAACATAATGATTGACTTGGGTGCGACTTTTCGAAGAGTTTAGGCTGCTTGCTGCTGGTTTAGGTAGAGGGTTGGTAGGTGATGGGTTTGCACTTTGTCCCCTTGAGGTCTTCTTCAGTCTCTCAGCTTCTTATACCACAGCTTCATCTGCCAAAGCCTCGATTTCCTTGACAAAATTTTGTTCTGCGGGATCGTTGTACTTGGCTTTGAAAGCATTCAGAAGATCAACATCATCTTTGATCTCGAGTCCTGAAATCTTGAGGACTCTCTTGACATTTTAGTTGGTCGTAGGCTTGGTGAACTTCTTCTCTTGGTAGTCTGCGGGCATAGGGTAATTAACTTAAAATGAACTACCACTGATGGTATAGTTGGTCTGGCTTTGAATTGAACCTTTCTGGATCTGAATGTTGATGTTTTGAGATTAAATCAAATCATCCATGTCATTGCGGAATTATTCTGCCTCGGCGAGAGTGAACGTAGACTGAGTGGCAGTGTTAATGCTAACCTGACTCATGATCTATGAGACAAAGTTACTGGCTGGCTTGCAAACGTACTCGGTCAGAATAGGGTTCATTCCTTTGCACTGGATCAGCTTCTTCATGAGTAAGGCGATGTTGAATGGATTTCCTGATGCGAGGAATTCGAGCAAGGAACAGTTGGAGACCAGGTTTTGCTTGGAGTTCTTGCACTCCACAGTCACTTTGGCATGTTGCAGCATTAATCTGATGGCACGATCCCCTTACATAGCTGAAGAGATGTGCCTGAGTTTATCGAAATCGGTGTTGGAGAAGTTAAAAGTTCCTGTGGGAAGCAGGAAATCTTCGAAAATCATTAAATTAATTATAAAATTCTGAAAGATCGGACTTAAATCATAGTTCAAAATCTCAGAATGATTTTCATTGGTTTGAGTTTTTTGTGTGATTTGAGTTATTAGTATTAACTATTAAACTTTAAAAGACTGTAATATATATAAACCCCTCACAAGGAACAGCACTTAGTTATTGGAAATGTTACATTCATTCAATAGAATAAAAAAAAAAAAAAAAAAAAAAAATTTTTGGGACATCATCGATTGGTAGCGAACATTCATACAATTCCTTTTCATCGCAGTCGATTCTGAACTTTGGGTTTCTCTGCAATCAAGAGTTACAGGAAATCAAGCAGAGTACGCTGAAGCCATAGTAGAAGACTATACTCAAGTGGACATCAGTCGTGCTGGGCACCAACTTCCCCTCAATTCCTAAGCCATTGAAGCTCACTTACACCTCAGGTACTCTCCTTAACAATGGGTAGGTGCCGCCATCAACGATGGGCATTCTGGGTGGACAAATTATACGACTGCCATTGGACAATGTTGAGTGAGCAGTATCATCGTTAGTCGATATTTCAAGTTTGGCAACTGATGACTAGCTTTTTTATGGCCTTGAGCAGTACCTTCGTATGATTAGAAAGCCATAACAGTATACAGGGTAGAGAAACTCTAATGTAATGCATTAGAACCTGCAGATAAAGTAGAACGATGAGCTGTGGTAAGGCCTGCAAGACTTCATGAAAGAGCAGGGTGGGGTTTTCGATTTATCAAATCGTGAATACTCAAACCATTAACCAATGAATGGATCCTCCAAGAATCCTTACCTGAAACGTCGAGATGCGAAGCTGGCGCTAAAGAAAATCTAAGTGGTTTAACAATACAAGGTGGAGGGCATGAAACCCAAGGATATAGCACTTGAAATGGGTGTGGATCGACCATTTGTATACAAAGCAATCGAGAAGTTCAAGTATGAGGTGGAGCACAGAGTGCTGAATCCAAAACAAAAGCTCAAGAATGGGAGGAAGAATACGCGGAGCAACCCGCTGTTGCTGAAGGCGATTGCTACTATACTTAAACAGCAAGGCATCTACAAGATTACTGGCTGGCGCCTGCATCATAACTTACTTGAATTGCAGAGTAAGGACTAAGAATATAAGAACCTAACAGTGCCCAGCGTTGCTACGCTATTAAAGGTACTCAAGGAAGTTTCCATTTACGACTTGGCAAAGCCCAGAACGCCAATGCGAAGTATAGAGACCCATTCTTCAACGAGAAGAGGCTTTGGGTGTCAAGACTGCTCGCGCAGCTATTCTTGGAGGATGCAGTGATCATATCAGTGGATGAATCACTTCAGGAGCGATTACATGCCTACAAAGCAATGGAGTTTCAATTCAGCTGCCCTTCACAATGAAAACCAATAATTTGACTCCTCTCTGGCCCCTGCAGTTGGTAAGACCGAGGTTCTCGTCACCGACGATGTCATCCAGTATGGCGAGATGCTGGTTGGCTACTCTAACTTCGAATCGAACACATCTATAATCAATGGGGCCAGAAAGTATGATAAAATGAAGACCCCGAACACCCCATTATTGAAAAACCAAGTTTCAATTCAAGATGAAAGTGACCTGAAAGCTGAAATTCTGAGACCCCAAGCAATTCTGGGAACCTCGAGGTAAGTATTGCTGCTTTTTGCTTGACTATTTGAATACAGCGTCATCAGCAGCTCGAGAGATGTCAAATCTGATGGTAAGAGTTCTATAGTAGGTTAAGAAGACTAAATTGGCAATACTGCACGAATAGTGGCTGGATCTGGAATTGTTCCATAAAAATTTCAAGGCCAAACTCGAAATCGATCTTTACAAAGTTACGGAGGAAATCTTCCGCCTAGAGACAGCATATCTTTGATGTTAAGGAGTAAAGCATCGCTGCCACCCCTGTCAAATGCAGCGATAAATACCAGTATACTCAGCTGTCACCTATCCTAGAAGCCCAAGAGGGCAGTGCTCAATAGACATCCCTGCAGAAGCGATTCAGCGCGATCAGAATATAGAGCTCCTCCAAGAAATCAAGCAGCTAACCATAAACCCCTCTCAAATCTGCTTCTGTTCTCACTCCATTGGTCAGAACCTGGCCAGTCTCAGATTATAATCAACTCAACGCAAGGGCAGCGAGGTATTGAGCGCGAATAGCAACGAAAACATGGCATGCATCACTCCCCGACGCTTGCAGCTGTCCAGCAGGCCTCAAAGCAGCAGCTAAATCACAGAGAATCGACAGGAAAGTAAGCAAATTCTATGGATATTGACACTTTTATAGATGATTCTAAGTTTCCTAAGTCCATTAAGGGGAGTAATCAAGCAACCCAAGCTGTAGTCGATGCAATTGAGGCCTTACCATCATTCACTTATACTCCCATCGTAGTCTCGAAGCAGCAAGTGATCCAGCGGTTGGGGTCTTACGGGCTCTTTGCTCGAAATCTCTCAATCACCAAGGAATCCACTAAGAGATAGCAATTTTCGATGAGCTTTGTGGCAGCCATCACCAAGGACCAGCTGATCTCTAGTCAAATCATTGATGGGGCCTTCGATGCCGTGCTGTTCGAGAACTTCCTCTATCACACCCTGCGCCAGCTGCGCACAGACAAAGATCTCGCCCATAAAAAGATCGTGCTGCTCATGGACAACGCAGTCATTCACAAGTATTCAGAGGTGCTGGAGACTGCTAGGAAGTTCAAGGTCACTGTCCTTTTCAACGCTGAGTACTCACCCTGGCTCAATCCCATCGAGTAGTTGTTCTCCTACATCAAGAGGCACCTCCGCTAGGAGCAAGCTGACAGCAAGTAAGTATTTTGGGCCTAACTTTTCATAGGATCCACCTGGTGAAGCGGCTTTCGCAGATTCTGAAGGCAATGACCAAGACAGACGTCAACAAGCTCTGGGCTTTCAGTGTGAAGCAGTGGTGGTGCAGCACTATCAAGCATGGATTTGTGTGAAGTTGAGCTGGAAAACGATGAGTTAGGGTGTAAGAGCTATTGAAGTCAACAATACATACTGAAACAGCATATAATCGTCAAATTTATTGATTAAAAGCCCCCTTATTACATATCACACTTTTAAATTTTAATTTTAACTAATCAAACCAAAAATCCAAAAACCTCTCTAATTTTCGCTCATTAAAATCGTCATTTTGGCTCCTCCTCCACTAAAGGTGTCAAATTTGGTGCTCAAACAGTCGAGCAGGACTTGAAAGTTGCTGAGCTGGGGGTTTTAAAACATGGAGAAAACGATAGGGTCTCAAATTTGACAAAACACTCAACAAGCAACGAGTTATTGACCATTTATGGTGATTCCACTCTCAATCGATGAAATTTAGTCAATGATTCCAATCACTAGCAATGAATTTATGTGTAAGACAATAAAACTTGCAACTGGCTACTCAGATAAGGTTACAGTTTTAAAATTTATGATTTCTACTCATACAACTAACAATACTGATAAAATTTGAGAAATTCTTCGATCATGGTGTATAAGTGTTCAAATAGAATCGAAAAGTAAAATTGGTTAAAATTGATATATTAAATTTAAATTTTGATTAATTTATTATATTTCCTATTTTTATCTATTT
>ARYC01017280.1:0-20812 GCA_000711775.1 Oxytricha trifallax
TTTATCTTCATCAGTATCGAATTATTTAACCTGAGATGGCCTCTACTTTTTTTGAATTGGAACCCGTTTGATTGCTGTCAGGTCTTGAATTCGAAGCATTTGCGTTAGCTTTCCCTCTGTTTAAGGATAGAACCTCTTTGCTTTGATTTTAAGAAGCAACATCAAGTAGTTTTGGCAGTTTTTTATGTTGTAAGAGCTACCTTTACTTTTGTCTCTATTCCTATCTGCGGGTAACATCTTCAGCGTAATACTTGTACATGTCATTACCAATCGTTTCTCTGCTCTGAGTTTACTTGAAGCCTTCATCTTGCTGGTAATTTTTCTGACCCTAGAAATCATTCATGCCATAGTTTATGTTGCTTCTAAACATTTCCTTTCTGTTTAAGTTGTACCCTGAAGGAAGCTGCTGCTGCATCTGATTCATGTTAGTTGACAATCTAGACTACTATTAATCCCTTTGCTGGTGATAGTTTTACGAGTAGTTTTGGTCAACTCCTTCATAGAATTACTGTTGATTGGGGTAATTTGGAAATGTTCCGATAGGTGTAGTTCCATAAATTTCAGTAGGATTTCTCTGCTAGAATTAGTTCACTGATGAGAGAACTTGCTGGATTTGCATCTTGTCTGATACTGTTATCTATGTTGCTCATGTACATTGTCAAATGCTTGCGACTATCTTATAGAATGGGACTGCTGATAAGGATTTGCTTGGCTTGGCTGTCCATAATTAGAAATCCTTGATGGAGTTTGTGAAAGTCTATAGCTCTGCATCAAGTCTTCGTCTTCCATTTCTACATCTTAGTCAGAATCACTAATCTATATCATGCTGTTGAGTGTAAGTCCTTCAAACATTACAGCGTTGTCATGATCATTTGAAAGCTAGTTAACTTTTCTGATGTAGAATGATGGGGGTTTAACAATCACTTTCCTATAAAGAAATGTTAGAATTTAAATCCACTTACTGAAGAGTGTCATTCTTTTTGGAGCTGTAGTGCAAAAACCTGTTCTTGAAAGCTTTTAAGTGGAGAAGCCATGGCGAGTTCTCAAGCAGAGCTTATTCTCTGGCAGACAGTCCATCTAGATTTTTGATTGGAAGTCTCTTTACTTGGTCTTTTAGGGCAAGAAAAATTTCGTCATCATATCTCTGTTGTTTTGAAAGATAATTATCTGGCCAAGGAGGATTTTCTCTATGCTTAATCAGCGAGGCTTTGAATAAGACCCATTACAATCTTTAGATCATCAGGGATTGACCAGTTGAGTGCCATTACGAGAGGAATGGAATTCATTCTCCTTCAGTTAGAGATAACTATAGAATTTTAATCTAAAATATGCTTACGTTGATTCATAAATCTTGAAATACTCTTGGTAAGATTTATGGATAAGTTCCATAAAAGTTTCATGAAGACTTTCGAGTACATCCTGTGCCAATAAAAGATCTTTCCTTGAGGTTGTGCGAAGCTCTGAATTTCTGGGAGGGTTTTTAACCAAGGTGACGAGTGTGTTAAACTGATAGATTGAGTTAATAATGCTTAGAGGCCTGTTAGGATATCCCTTCTAAGCTACAGACACACCATTATTTATTTAGCCTCCGAGCATTTACCCTAAAATATTTAGCTAGCATTAAATTCTTACTTAACATATCAGAGCGTTCTTAAATAGATTTATTAGCAAATCTATCAAAGAATTCAATAATGTAGTCGAAATTCTTGTAGGTCGAAAGTGGGGTCTTGTAGTAAATGACTAAGTCATTCGGAACTTCCTTCCATGTCTCACATTTCGAGGCTTTTTCATAGGTGAGTCTTATCACTTGATTCTGAAGGTATCCAATTACTCTATGCAAATCAATGTACGCCTGATGAAGATTAGTTGATGAGTACCTATAAATTAAGTTAGACAAATGGAAATGTTACATAGAAAAGAAACGCACGAAAAATTAACGAGTCCTGTATTGGAAATCGTCGTATTAGTATAGAATAGTCTTCTCCATTTCATATCTTAGCTTGCACCCATAGAATCGCACTTCGAATACCTGCTTCATACCTGTAGAGAACGCGGGGTCTTCAGTAAAATCATGTATAAACACCTGGCAAGCTTCTTTCAATCATTATTCTTCGAATCGATACTTTTGGGGATCAACACAGTCTTTTTACTGTACGAAGATTTGATCGTCAATGACTTATCAGCATTCTTGCGGATGACCCCGAATATTGACTGAGGAATGTCTCGACCACGTTGATGGAAGATCAGCTCTACAATGATAGAGTTCCTGTCGTCTAGATAATCAGAGAAAAGCTTTTCGTTATCAGAAAACTATTGGCCGAAGCTGCCAAGCTCATAGAAACTTGCCTTATTGTAATCTATTGTACCGAGCCTTTTGAATACATATGTTCTAGAGAACTCATCTAAGACAAGCCAGTCGAGAGCATGCAAGAGAGGAAACTTCATGGGGTTCAAGAAGAGGGGGTTCACAATAGCCTAGGGGGCTGCTTTGAAGAGTGCACATAGTAGCATACAGAATGATCTCCTTTCAATATAAACCAGGCCATCGCTCAAGAGGTTCACAAGCTGCATAAGTTAGTCAAGGTAAGGAGTCGAGTGTTTGCAATTGAGCACTTTGCTGCAGAAGTTTACATTGGGATTGAATGCATGCTTGTCCCTGTACTGGTAATCCTTGATTCTGTTTGGTTAATGGATGAATCGATGAGGAGTAAACATTAGTCTGTAAACAGAAGCGTTAAAGAAGGGAGAACCAGTGTAATTGTACCAAGAAGACTCGAAATTATCCTGTATGTACTCAAAGCATTCATTAGCTTTCTGAATCATGAATGGGTATTGGAAATATTCTGAGGGCAGTAACTCTTCAAATCTCTCCTTGACATACCAACAGCGAGTGAATAAGAAATGGCTGGGGATCATGTCAAGCTTGTCCTTGACTTAGCTTTGAGATGCTTACTCAACATTTTAGCTTAGAGTCTTCTGGTGGTATTTCTTGCGAGAACTTAATGGGTATCTGTGTTGCTCAAACTGCTTTGATTGGCATTGACATTAAGCATTTACTGGTCTTCTTCTCCGTCATCGGGATCACCACCACCAATATTATTTTAGTTGAGTGAATTGAGAGAGGTTTTCTGTCTCTTTAATCTCTGCTTTTCATTATCTTTTATCACGTCTGAAAGGTCTACTTACTCAGCTCTCTTACCAAGCATTCTCTTGTACGTTGTTTGAGTAATTAGCTGAACCTCTCGGTCTTTTTCAACGAAGCAAGATTTTCTTTTCATCTCAAGTTGATATTAGACCACTTTTTTGTTTGCAAAGAAGAAGTCAACAGCACAGGGTCCAGAGTTCATTTTTTGGGAATTCTAAAGCATTTCCAGAAGAGGGAACTCACCGAAGCAATCACTCTTCGTGTATTTCTTTTCGAACTGGGTGAGAAGTTAATTCACATCTCTAAAGTAGTGAGAGGTTTTCAGGTCTTCCGCGATGGTGTTCTTGAGAATAATCTCATAGTCCTCTTTTAGCTTTGCCTCAATCAATTCCCAATTGAAATTATCATTAGGATTGGGGGGAACGCTTTAGTTCATGTTAATCATGCTTTCAGTAACACCACATGCAGGTAGTTCGTAGTTAGAAACTCTCATAGCGCAGCTGAATTGGCTTCCATAAGCTGATTTCCTGGTCTGGCTTTGGCGATGTCTGTCATATCGAGTCTCCCTTTCCTCTGAATGGTCAGAGTTGTTCAAAATTGCTGCTCTTTCTCACACTGTAGGGTTGTTTTTAGCTGGGCTCTCTCTGGCTTTGAAGTCTGCTTCTTGAGGGCTCTGGGGTATAGCAGTCTCTTTATTTGGCAAACTTGCTCTTGGAATCGCTTTCGAAGGTGGTCTTCTTCACTGAGGGGATGTTTCTCAGGTTGTAAGGAGTGGTCACGCGTTACTTCATCTGTTTGGGGGATTGTTGATCATCATCATCCTCATCATCATCATCTTCAACATAATGATTGACTTGGGTGCGACTTTTCGAAGAGTTTAGGCTGCTTGCTGCTGGTTTAGGTAGAGGGTTAGTAGGTGATGGGTTTGCACTTTGTCCACTTGAGGTCTTCTTCAGTCTCTCAGCTTCTTATACCACAGCTTCATCTGCCAAAGCCTCGATTTCCTTGACAAAATCTTGTTCTGCGGGATCGTTGTACTTGGCTTTGAAAGCATTCAGAAGTTCAACATCATTTTTGATCTCGAGTCCTGAATCTTGAGGACTCTCTTGACATTTTAGTTGGTCGTAGGCTTGGTGAACTTCTTCTCTTGGTAGTCTGCGGGCATAGGGTAATTAACTTAAAATGAACTACCACTGATGGTATAGTTGGTCTGGCTTTGAATTGAACCTTTCTGGATCTGAATGTTGATGTTTTGAGATTAAATCAAATCATCCATGTCATTGCGGAATTATTCTGCCTCGGCGAGAGTGAACGTAGACTGAGTGGCAGTGTTAATGCTAACCTGACTCATGATCTATGAGACAAAGTTACTGGCTTGCAAACGTACTCGGTCAGGATAGGGTTCATTCCTTTGCACTGGATCAGCTTCTTCATGAGTAAGGCGATGTTGGATGGATTTCCTGATGCGAGGAATTCGAGCAAGGAACAGTTGAAGACCAGGTTTTGCTTGGAGTTCTTGCACTCCACAGTCACTTTGGCATGTTTGCAGCATCAATCTGATGGCACGATCCCCTTACATAGCTGAAGAGATGTGCCTGAGTTTATCGAAATCGGTGTTGGAGAAGTTAAAAGTTCCTGTGGGAAGCAGGAAATCTTCGAAAATCATTAAATTAATTATAAAATTCTGAAAGATCGGACTTAAATCATAGTTCAAAATCTCAGAATGATTTTCATTGGTTTGATTTTTTAGTGTGATTTGAGTTATTAGTATTAACTATTAAACTTTAAAAGACTGTAATATATATAAACCCCTCACAAGGAACAGCACTTAGTTTGGAAATGTTACATTCATTCAATACATCATCGATTGGTAGCGAACATTAATACAATTCCTTTTCATCGCAGTCGATTCTGAACTTTGGATTTCTCTGCAATCAAGAGTTAGAGGAAATCAAGCAGAGTGCGCTGAAGCCATAGTAGAAGACTATACTCAAGTGGACATCGGTGGTGCTGGGCACCAACTTCCCCTCAATTCCTAAGCCATTGAAGCTCTCTTACACTTCAGGTACTCTCCTTAACAATGGGTAGGTGCCGCCATCAACGATGGGAATTCTGGGTGGACAAATCATACGACTGCCATTGGACAATGTTGAGTGAGCAGTATCATCGTTAGACGATATTTCAAGTTTGGCAACTGATGACTAGCTTTGTTATGGCCTTGAGCAGTACCTTCGTATGATTAGAAAGCCATAACAGTATACAGGGAAGAGAAACTCTAATGTAATGCATAAGAACCTGCAGATAAAGTAGAACAATGAGCTGTGGTAAGGCCTGCAAGACTTCATGAAAGAGCAGGGTGGGGTTTTCGATTTATCAAATCGTGAATACTCAAACCATTAACCAATGAATGGATCCTCCAAGAATCCTTACCTGAAACGTCGAGATGCGAAGCTGGCGCTAAAGAAAATCTAAGTGGTTTAACAATACAAGGTGGAGGGCATGAAACCCAAGGATATAGCACTTGAAATGGGTGTGGATCGACCATTTGTATACAAAGCAATCGAGAAGTTCAAGTATGAGGTGGAGCACAGAGTGCTGAATCCAAAACAAAAGCTCAAGAATGGGAGGAAGAATAACGCGGAGCAATTCGCTGTTGCTGAAGGCGATTGCTACTATACTTGAACAGCAAGGCATCTACAAGATCACTGGCTGGCGCCTGCATCATAACTTGCTTGAATTGCAGAGTAAGGACTAAGAATATAAGAACCTAACAGTGCCCAGCGTTGCTACGCTATTAAAGGTACTCAAGGAAAGTTTCCATTTACGATTTGGCAAAGCCCAGAACGCCAATGCGAAGTATAGAGACCCATCCTTCAACTAGAAGAGGCTTTGGGTGTCAAGACTGCTCGCGCAGCTATTCTTGGAAGATGCAGTGATCATATCAGTGGATGAATCCAATTTCAGGAGCGATTACATGCCTACAAAGCAATGGAGTTTCAATTCAGCTGCCCTTCACAAGGAAAACCAATAATTTGACTCGTCTCTGGCCCCTGCTGTTGGTAAGACCGAGGTTCTCGTCACTGACGATGTCATCCAGTATGGCGAGATGCTGGTTGGCTACTCTAACATCGAATTGAACACATCTATAATCAATGGGGCCAGAAAGTATGATAAAATGAAGACCCCGAACACCCCATTTTTGAAAAACCAAGTTTTAATTCAAGATGAAAGTGATATGAATGCTGAAATTCTGAGACCCCAAGCAATTCTGGGAACCTCGAGGTAAGTATTGCTGCTTTTGCTTGACTATTTGAATACAGCGTCATCAGCAGCTCGAGAGATGTCAAATCTGATGGTAAGGGTTCTATAGTAGCTTAAGAAGACTAAATTGGCAATACTGCACGAATAGTGGCTGGATCTAGAATTGTTCCATAAAAAATTTCAAGGCCAAACTCGAAATCGATCTTTACAAAGTTACGGAGGAAATCTTCCGGCTAGAGAGAGCATATCTTTGATGTAAAGGAGTAAAGCATCGCTGCCACCCCTGTCAAATGCAGCGACAAATACAAGTATACTCAGCTGTCACTATCCTAGAAGCCACAGAGGGCAGTGCTCAATAGACATCCCTGCAGAAGCGCTTCAGCGCGATCAGAATATAGAGCTCCTCCAAGAAATCAAGCAGCTAACCATAAACCCCTCTCAAATCTGCTTCTGTTCTCACTCCATTGGTCCAGAACCTGGCCAGTCTCAGACTATAATCAACTCAACGCAAGGCAGCGAGGTATTGAGCGCGAATAACAACGAAAACATGGCATGCATCACTCCCCGACACTTGCAGCTGTCCAGCAGGCCTCAAAGCAGCAGCTAAATCACAGAGAATCGACAGGAAAGTAAGCAAATTCTATGGATATTAACACTTCTATAGATGATTCTAAGTTCCCTAAGTCCATTAAGGACAGTAATCAAGCAACCCAAGCTGTAGTCGATGCAATTGAGGCCTTACCATCATTCACTTATACTCCCATCGCAATCACGAAGCAGCAAGTCAACCAGCGGTTGGGGTCTTACGGGGTCTTGGCTCGAAATCTCTCAATTACCAAGGAATCCACTAAGAGATAGCAATTTTCGATGAGCTTTGTGGCAGCCATCACCAAGGACCAGCTGATCTCTAGCCAAATCATTGAGGGGGCCTTCGATGCTGTGCTGTTCGAGAACTTCCTCTATCACACCCTGCGCCAGCTGCGCACAGACAAGGATCTCGCCCAGAAGAAGATCGTGCTGCTTATGGACAACGCAGTCATTCACAAGTATTCAGAGGTGCTGGAGACTGCTAGGAAGTTCAAGGTCACTGTCCTTTTCAACGCTGAATACTCACCCTGGCTTAACCCCATCGAGCAGTTGTTCTCCTACATCAAGAGGCACCTCCGCTAGGAGCAAGCAGACAGCAAGTAAGTATTTTGGGCCTAACTTTTCATAGGATCCACCTGGTGAAGCGGCTTTCGCAGATTCTGAAGGCAATGACCAAGACAGACGTCAACAAGCTCTGGGCTTTCAGCGTGAAGCAGTGGTGCAGCACCATCAAGCATGGATTTGTGTGAAGTTGAGCTGAAAGACGATGAGTTGGGGTGTAGGAGCTATGGAAGACACCAATACATACAGAAACAGCAGTTCAAATCGTTTAATTGCTTGATTAAAAGCCCCTTATTACATATCACACTTTTAAGTTTTAATTTTAACTAATCAAACCAAAAATCCAAAAACCTCTCTCATTTTCGCTCATTGAAATGGCCATTTTGGCTCCTCCTCCACTAAAGGTGTCAAATTTGGTGCTCAAACAGTCGAGCAGGACTTGAAAGTTGCTGAGCTGGGGGTTTTAAAACATGGAGAATAACGATAGGGTCCTAAATTTCATCTTAACACTCAACAAGCAACGAGTTATTGACCATTTATGGTGATTCCACTCTCAATCGATGAAATTTAGTCAATGATTCCAATCACTAGCAATGAATTTATGTGTAAGACAATAAAACTTGCAACTGGCTACTCAGATAAGGATACAGTTTTAAAATTTATGATTTCTACTCATACAACTAACAATACTGATAAAATTTGAGAAATTCTTCAATCATGGTGTATAAGTGTTCAAATAGAATCTAAATGTAAAATTGGTTAAAATTGATATATTAAATTTAAATTTTTATTAATTTATACAATTTCCTATTTTTATCTATTTTAGCAATAGCATCATTTTTATTTGATAATTCTCTATATTCTCCTATTCTAGGAGTCATTGTTTAGTATTGAATTTTCTATCTCCTATGTGTTGTATTAAGTATATTTTAAGGAAATTAGGGTGGTTATATCGTGTTACTAAAGAAATTGTTCGTATTTCTTGAAATTTGATTATTATTAATATGAAGTGCTTATGAACTATTTCTCTATGTGTCTATTGTATCTATAATTTGATTCATTTTTATTTATTTTAAGATTTATATATTATTAATTCTCAATCTCTCTTCACACATATTTTGATAATTGTTTCCTTTGTCATAACATATAGATGACTTAAAATTCTCTATATGTTACATGTTCATAATTATAATAAATGTATAAGTATGAGTGCCATAAAGATGCTGCGAAGAATAATCAGACATCAATGCTACGATTACATTTACCAGAAGAAATTAACCGAGAGAAAATCTTTTGAATTTTTCCAAGTGGAAGACGAAGATCTCTTCATTGACTTAAAGCTTATAATATTTTATAACAATATAAAATTGAAAATATTTAAATCATCTTAAATGTCAAAAAATATTGTTATCAAAATTACTTTAATTTATATATGTGCATATTATAACTATCAAAATGAGAAGGAAAGAGAGCTTGCTAAACTATTTAATAAACCTAAACCCAAGGAGGTCAAAGGCAAGGAATTTGAGACTATGCCTTTCTTCCTAAGTGATGAGTTCAAGCAGATAATCTTATAATTTAATGTATTGATTTTATTATAAAATAGGAGATTTTAAAAGTCAATTTAACGATTTCTAATACTCTAAAGTTAATTAATTGTAAAATATTTATGAATGGAGGAAAAGAACAAGAAAAATGAGTAGGCTTTGAGACTAACTTAAATAGATGGCAGCAAAGACAAACTTCTAAATTCAGGGACTATGGGAGGTATCTCAACTATCGGCAGTTCTGGTGGTGGAGCCAGTTAACTCTACAAAAGTGTGCTTTAATTTTGTTACTTTAAATTCATAAATATCTTGTTAGAACAACTTTCATGAATTTCTTAACACATCAATTCCCTCATAATTGTAAAACAAAAGTGAATTCATTAAGGATAGATTGAATGAGTAGAATGAAAAGAGAAAGAGAGATAGGAAATTAAAGAAAGTTATGCCTTCAAAAAATTCATATGCAGCAGGGGAGATGGGAGGAACTAAGAGAAGAGTAAAAGAAGGTCAGGAAGACTTGGAGGATTTATTAATATATTTAATTGAGAGAGAGAGGGATTTTTAAAATACTTTTTGGATGTTATGTTTTAGAGGTGATGATCTTAAACAGTAAAAAAAATAAAATAAGACATTTAATTGTGAAATTACAATTATCAGGAATAATATCTATCAATTAAATTGATAAGATTTAAAATATCAAATTAATAATAATATTACCTCACTATTTTCATGAATCATTTTACTTGAACTTAAACTATTGATTAATTACAAAAATTATGCATTATTCTAAATATTATTTGTAATTTTAATAAAACTGAAAATTACATTTAATTCCAACAATTATTTCAATTACAAATTTAAGCCATTTCTATAATCATATAAATTCATGTATTTCAATAAAATTTATATATTTGATAGCTGATTATACACAAATATATATTTCAAATTCAATATTTTTGGAGGAAGTAGTTGATGAAATGAGAAACGACTTGAGAATAAGAGAGCAAGAATTTGAGGAGTTAAGAGACGCATTCGCCAAGCTTGAGTTAGAGAACAAGAGACTCAGGGAGCAATTGCAGAGCGAGTAGAAAACTAGATAGATCACTGAAGTCAAGTTGCTTAAGAATGCTATTCATAACGAACTGCATGATATGGCCGATGCTATCAATCAATAATAGTAACATATAATTATTACTATATATTATTGAGAAAATTTTAATCTATTCTAAACAAGTAAGCCTACCTTGCCATAGAAACATTTATAAGTGATAATATATGGAATAGCTAATGAAGGAAGTTAAAAAGTGATAAACAACATTCATGATTTTATAATAACCCATTGTTTTTAGTAATGCTAACACATTTTTCGAACAAAAACGATCAAAATTGGCATCACTAAACAGCACCTTACTCTCCACTATAAATGAACAGTACAAGACAAGTCTCAGAAATTCATTCGTTGCCAAGTATGCACACAGATGGTTGCAAGTTGTCAGGGAGAGGAAGAGAGATAGAGAAAGATAAGCTTTCTTCTAATTTTGAAATAAAATTGACTAAAAATATATGATAATACATATAATTATGGAATTATTTAAGCATATTGAATTTTTTAAAAATTTAAAGTACTTATAAAATTATATATTCAAAATTAATATTCAATCAATTTCTATCATACTTTAAAAAAGCTATAAAATAAATATAATAATTTCAAGGAAGTTAACTAAAAATGAACTATAATTCTAATAGCACACTATCTCTAAATCCCAACTCAAATTATCAATCTAATTAAGGAAATCCTTAATCTAATATTTCCAACTAAAATCAAGCATAATATTCAAAAAAGAAGACAGATTGATAAAATTTAGCAGAAATTAGAAATAAATATACATTGTAAGACTCTTCTTCAAGTTTAAATCATTCTAAGACTCTTGTGCAATAAAAGCAAGAATAAACTTAGAAGTAAAGATTGAATGTTAAATAACACGATATGAGGGGTCTGTCTAATTCTAGTGTCTATGAGGAAAATATAGCAAACTCTTCTCAGATATTACAAAACGATATTGCTTGATTATGAAAGGCTAATACTTTGTGATTCATAAATTATAATCAAAATTAAATTAAATTATAATAACCAGTTGTAATTACAAATAAGTTTTTATTTTAACTATTCCCCTAATTTATAAAATTTAGGCAATAAAATTGACGACTAAAATACTAGTCGCATGGTCCACGTAAACTTAAAAAATCCAAAAATAATAATTGATCAAAATAATAATGATTTCGGTGAATAATCAAGCTAACTGCTAAGTTATAACGTTTAAAGCCCTGAGAGATAATAATAATTATAGTTTAAATATCAAATAAATAACCAGGCAGTTTCAAATGTAAATTTGGGTGAATTACAATCAAGCGATTTAATAAGTAGAAGTTAAGAAGGCAAAGATTTGAAATTATAATAGAAGGAAATAGAGAAATTCTTAGAGTTTATGTTTGATCATGAATAATAGCAAAATGGACCAGGCTTAATATAGGGGAAACTGAAAAATACTACTAGTAGGAATTTAAAATTACCTATAGATTCCAAAACTTACGAAGAGAGCATGTTTAACGATAAGTTTTCATCGTTTCTACAGGATAATGAAGATTTTCTACAGCCTGAGAACAGTCACAGAATTTTAAATGTTAAGGAGGTTAAACTTCCACTTATAATGATAAAAGCTCAATAATCTACAACGACTGGTAAAGTTTTAACTCAAATATAAAATGATACTCATAAATCTCAAAATATTAGATTAAATAATGGGTCTACTTAAGGAATATAGAAATTGATTTAACTTCCTATATAGCCTAAAATATAAGCCAAGAAATCTATATCTCAGTCAACTTCAAGATCTCAAAATAATCATAATAATTCTAGTAAAATTTGGGGTCATTAAACATAGACAAAATTAATCATGAAACTCCTATAGAAAACTTAAAATTAATCAAATCAAAATTAAGACTAACTTTTCAATCAAAACAAAATCAATCAAGATATATAATTTTACTTAGTTAAATCGGAAAGTTAAAAAAAATAATTTTTATCTTTCATTCTTTTTTATTAGCTTATTTATTACTAATCAAGAAATACAAAATGTAAATGAGTTACTGCATGTACATAAAATCTCAAATCCCGAATATCTCATTAAGATAGATACTATACCGCCCAATAATAGAAAAAACTTAACTCCTACACCTTTATTAAAGAAAAATGCAAATATCTAATCAGAAAATTTAACTTAAAATATTGAGAGAAAAAGCCAAGAATAATTAGTTTTGGATTAAAGCCAAAATGAATTTAGATGTATATAATCAAGTTAATAATTTCATTTATATTTAAAAATTTATAAATATGATCTTGTCTTAAATTAAATATCAAAATGACTAGACATAGCAAATGATGGGCTCTAATTAGGTAAAAAGACTATTAAAATACACTTAAAAAATTCAATAAAATTCCAAAGAAAATCTTCACTTATAAAATACAAAAGATACCACTAATTAAAATAATACCCACATTAATGTTGCAAATTAGTTAGAGGCGTTATAAAATTCATTGGAAATTAAATAACAGACAATGGTTGATATTAAAATCCCAAATATCATTGCGTAATTGTAAAGTAATGATATTAGGTTTAGCAATTTAGGGGATGGCATGTTATCTAATGACTAAATCTAAAAACATAAATTAGTGTAAAATAAGTCAAAGTTATAAATTTAAGTTTATATGTTCAGGAAAAATTCAGATATCTAGCATAATCATAAATTGAGCACGAATATTAAGTCTTTTTAAGAAAATATAGAGTAAAATATACTAAATCAGTCAAAGGTTGTCGAAGAAGTTCAAAGATCAGATTTTATATTTGAACTATTTTTTTATAAATTAAAAAGCAAGGTTACATTCGTTACGTTCTAATTTTAATTTAATATCACATCTTAGATAGTAAAATCAAATGACTCAGCGCATATAGAGATCAATGAAAATGAACTTTAAAATATTGAAGCAAGACATATAAAAAAGCAAGGGGGGAAGTTTCCTGCATTTTTTTATATATGTAATTTTTATTATTTTTACATAAAATTGCTAATAAAACTATTAATTTACAAGAAATTAATTGGAGAGAATAGTGCGCGTATATTATTATAGCTTAAATAGTTAATTGTTTATTTGAAATTTAATAATATAAGCATGACTAAATTATGATAAAATTAGCTAATAATGCATAAAAATTTAATAATAAACTATCAAAATCAACATTTTTAAAATTAAAAAAATTGAAAATTATTAAAAAAATTATAATATAATAAGAGATAATAAGTGACTGTGTTAAATTGGATTCTGAATAGTAAGTTATAAATATTTAAAAACAAAAAAATTTTGGAAAAAAACATTTAAAAAAATTTTAGTGCAAAACACTTCTTTTAAAATTTTTTTTATCATAAACCAGTGCAGGAAACTTCCTCCCCCAGAGCAAGAGCTAACTCAAATCTCTTCAACTTTTCTAGAAAATTGTGCAAGATAAAATTGATAAAAATAACCTCAGTTAAGATTTTATAGTTATATAATAATTATATGGTAAAGAGGATAAAAAATCACTTTTCTCTATTATAATAGACAGTTAAAAAGTAAATCCAAAATTTATAAGATGAGATAGGATTATAGTAGATAATGAGCGGCACCAATAATTTGTAAAAAGGAAAAGACTATATGGGCTAAACAAGTTTCATTGCTCATAAAAGTGCAAGAGCTGGCTTATAAGGATTTTCTAACTTTATGATGAAGAGAAAATCAGCATTAAACAATACAAGTTCTTGAAAAATATCAATAAGTATACTATCACCAATCCCTTAAACTTTTTTATGTAAAATGGAATTAAGTTTTTTAATAAAGCTACAGATTGCAAGAGAAAAATTCACAATAAATGCTAAGCACAGTCGAAAGCATCGAATCATACTTCAATGATTTATTCGTTAAAGATTAAAATTTTTAGGGGACCTCTTATAACCCAATGAAAATAACTAAACTCTAGTAAGTTGGTAGAGTAGGGGTTAGGGGAGGAGGTGGGCGCTCACTAAATCACATAAATATAAATATGTGTGATGCTGGAGTTGCCTGCAATTTCGAGAAGACAATCAACTCTAAAAGTAGTACTATTGAGTAATAATTGAGATCTATCACTCCTGAGGTTGTCATACCTACTTAAGAATTCTATAATTCTATTATATATTTTAATTCATAATTTCATATAGTAATTTTAGAAAGAATTGATATAGAACGACTACAATCTAAACGAAACTCAATTAAATAACAGCACTTTTACCAACTTAAAATACATGACAAATTTCCAGTAAAATTCAAAATCTAATTTAGTTGCTTAAGAAGTTAGGAAATCAAGAAATTCATAAAATTTTTCACTTTCAAAAACCACAAATGATATCTCTTAAGTATATTCTCAAAATTAAACTTTCATATAGTAAAATAAAAACTTACCCCCATTAACCAATGAGAGTCTAATGAATAAAATAAGCACTCAAAAATTAAACCCTAACTATATTTATTAACAACTCAATAACTTAAAGCCAAAGTAAAATTTGAAACAATTTCAGCCTATACTCTATAAAACAAATTAAAGCAATAATAATTCCAAATTGAGAAATAAATATGCTAATGCCATTAATGATCAGAATCAAAGTAAAATTACAGATAGATCTTAAAGTTAAACATAAAATTAGCATATTAGTGAAAATATTCAATAAAATTCTACACAAGTCATTATGCTGAGGAAGTAAAGTCAATAGAGCAATAATACAAATAATTACTATGGTATATTTGATAATGAGAATAATATTGCTCAATGTCATATATTTTATTGCATAAATATAGATCCAAGTTTATTTAATATTCTTGTAATATTAGTTAGAATCACTCTCCAAGTCCATTCAAGAAACCAATTTACATTAATAAAAGGAACAGCAGCAGAAAAGATAGCCCCAATTTTGTAAATTTGATTAAAGAAAGTAGCAGTTTTAAAAATTCATCTCTAGGCTAGTTAATTATGAGTTCATAGCAAATCAAACTTTGAAGCAAGAGACATTGAATTAGTTAAATTTGAAATGATTTTATTAATAGAAGAAATAAATGTAAATTTCTTAATTTTCATAATTGTTTAAAATGATAATCATCATGACAACAACAACAACATAAATGTACACTTGCATTATATGAAAATATTTAAATTACAAAAGTAAGTTGAATATCTTTATCTCATTAATCAATTAATTCTCTAACAAATTTAAACTTATTCATACTGTCCCAATTTTTAATGTTAATACTTTAGTTTCTGTGACAAGGAAGTAGTTTTACTCGCACTCTGACAAACAATTGGAACTCATACTAAGAGACAAATTAAACACCTTGCGAATGAGTGAATCTGCCAAATTTATTCAAAATTATTGGCGTTTATATATAAAACGGAAGCAGTTTAAAAGAATACACACTCAAAAAGAAAAAGCTTAACAAAAATGAATTTAAATATATTGGTTGTTAATATTAGTGATTGTATTATAATAATCATAAGGGATAAAAATTATAAATTTATAAGCTTGCAAGAGGATATAGAAATTCTGGAAGAAAATTAGAATATTTAGCTTACTACCGAGAGCTTTGTAGTATCGCAAAGACTTTGCAGCTATTAGAATATAGAAATATATTAATGGATTTAAGTAAGAAAAGTTATCAAATTTACCTTTCTACTTTAATTGAACTTCAGTAATCATTTTTCTTTGTAGATCTAGAAAGAAAGTATCTGAAGAGCTAAAAATACAACGTTTATTGAAAAATTTCGATTATTTTGAGTAAATGAGAGAGAAAATTAGGATAGAAGCTGCCATACAAGTACAAGCTGTTTGGAAAATGCATTAAGTAAGAAAAAGTTTCTATAAAAAATCATAATTCCTTTATATTTATTTTTCGACTTAGGCAATGAAACAGAAAATATTCTTGAAAATGCAAAAGTTAAAAATTGAACAAGCTAGCAAATAAGCTAATCGGAAAAACAAGCAGCAATCCTCTAAAAATACTAATGTTCTGCAAATTAATTAAGTTTAGAACAGCAAAAACGACAGTAAGTTGCTAAAAATAGACAAATTTAACAAACATTTTATAGAGAAAACTGGAAATATGGGGACTAACAAGAAAATGACGTCTGCTATGTCAAATAATAAAGGCTATAGTTTGTAGTAAGTATCTATGAATAAAAATCTTATAGAATATTTGAACAAGCCAAAATCTTATTGAAAATATAACATTTAAAGTTTTTAATCTAAATTTATTAGCTAGAGTACTTCTAGTAGAAATAGAGAAAGTTAGATGAACTAAGATAAAAGTGTAGAAAATGATAATTTATTTATATTTGTAATTATTCATATTTTTATAACTTTCAATGATTTAAATCAATTTTTTCCTCCTGTCTGTAATTTGATATATAAAATAATGATTCTAACAAGATGAGTTAAAGAGATTTGAGAAAGACTTCTTAAATGAAAGTGAACTCTAAAGAATAGAGCAATTAATAAGAAAGTATTAAGTAAAATTAAACTTAAATTAGCCCAAAATACCCTATGTCAAAAATCACACTTCCTTTTAAAGATGAATTTAAATGTTAAATTTTTTAATAAATTTTGTCCAATCTAAATTTTCATCGTTTTCTCATTATTATTTGTTGTAGAATGGGGACAAAAAATATAATTTATATCTTTATAAAAAGATGATTTTAACAAGAGTAGTAGGATCAACTCAAATAAAAGTTTTTACGATGGCAACCGTATGGAATCTCAAGCGATTGAGGATTAAACACCAAGCCATAGATAAAGATCTTATATGGTGAATATTTCATCAAATTAGGATGCAAATTACAAACACAAAAATATTTTAAATTAATTTTCCAATTAAGAATTCCTAATTAAATAGAAAAATATTTGCATTAATGCAACAAACTACATTCAATTATTTAAAATAAACAGGAAGATGAGCAGAGAAGCTCAGAATATTTAGATTATATGATTCTTGGGGATAGTCCAGACAAATATAAAAGATTTGCATAAGAAAGAAAGGATTAATTTAAAGTTCTCAATTTGGATAAAATTAATGAAGAGTCAATGAGTCCTTCTTAAAGTGCCAGAGCCAAGAGATAATATTAAAAATTAAATTTAAATTATAAATAGCTTAAGAAGAATTAAAAATTTAAAACTACATTGAAGTTTTAATGATCAAATAAAAAAAACTCTATAAAAAGATAAACAGTTTTCATTGTGAATTATTAAAAACTTCACAAATTAGAATAATTTTTCTAATTGTGAGGGGAGAATTTAGCAAACTAATAATCTTTGGAATTATAAATTTAATAGCTATGAAAAAATCCAATAATTTAAACTCAATTGTAAATGAGAAATTATTGATTTGAAAATTTTCATCTATTATATTTTACTAATAATTTAATAAAGTCAGTGATAGATCTAAGAGTTATGCTTAAAGTAGCCACTCAAATGGAGAATTTTTCGATGATCAATATACAATTTGTAAAATAATTTAAAAATAGCATTAGACAATAATAAATGAAATTATAATCGATTAATTTAATATTAATGTACAATTATAATTTATCAAAGCAATGAACAGCCTCCATCTTAGTAGCATATAGTTTATGCTAGACCAGAAAAGAGTAAGTTCCAATCAACTTTAGCTCAGAAAATCTAAAGATCAATCCAGCAGAAACTTTTGAAAGAAATGATAAACCAAAATATGAACTCAGCTAGATCAAATAACTCTAAAGAATATTTGAACATAAATCATGAGCAGTCTCGTGGAAACCCTTCTCGATTGAATTTCTCTAATAATTAAAAAAACAACAACATAAAGAATATGACTAAAACTCCTGCTATTAGATCAGACCGTAGAATTTTAGATAGGTAATTGTTTATTGGGGCTACTCCTAATAATGCTTCTTAAAACAAAATGGATAATTTATAGTTTAAGCGTTAAGAACCTAAAACTTCAACTTCTAACTAAACTAATAATAATAATATGCTGACATCAAACGGCTTTTCAAAATAAACATAAATTGCCAATGGGTTCACAAGCAACATGAGTCTCCTGTCACCAGTTAATTTCAAGGTATTGAATAATTCTGGAGATAAAAAATAATCAGTTTAAAGTAATATTCTAAACGTTAATAAAAACAGTGAAGGGGGAGGTGCTTTGGCAGCTGGCAAGAGGTTTTAGTCTTTTAATATTGGAAGTTTTAACAGTAGTAGTTAGGTTTCTCCAAAGAAGAAAAACTCTTTGACTAAAATCACAGTAAAATATTAATATACAATATTCTTGTAATATTATTATTCAGTATTTTTATAAAATTCACAGCATCCAAGCTGAAGTTAAGTAAATTTGAAGATGGTTAATCTTTTGGTCCGAAAAATAATGTCAATAACAAAATTAAAAAAGAAAAGGATCTCAGTCCATTATCACCAAAGAACAACAATTTAGAAGATTAGGAAGACTCGGATGAAGGTACTGAAAATGGTAACAATTCATTAAATGATTAAGAAATTTTAAATGCGATGATTGATACTTAAAAGGCTTTAAATCATGCCCTTACTAGTCCTAGAGATGAAGCCAAACACTTAAATTAAAATGATAACAAGGTGTATTTTTTAAACTTATTTATATATGTAAAAATCAACATTATATTTGATTTCGGGTAAAGCTATAAAAATCTCTCTAAAATGTATATCGATTCCCACCATAAATTAAAATCAAGAGCCATTAAGTGGAACTAGTGTTTTCAAAAGCGTAACCAAATATGTAGATGATATTTCATCAAACTCGCATTTGCTCAATCCGAACGAAGACTTTTTAAGTCCAAGAGGGATGGACACCTCATAAAATATTAATGAATAAGTGATTACAAGTAATGATGATGGGGATTATTAAGAGTAGGACTTTCCATCTATTCCAAGGAAAACCATAACTATTTTATATTAAAAAGTAGTAATGGAAGTTATTTTTATTTTATAGAATATATAACGATCTCAAAATAATTAAATTTCAATTATTAAAACATAGATTTCAAAAGACAATAAATCAAATATAATTTCTTTTCATTTTTATCTCATCTTAAAATGAATTTATTTATAGATATTTAATTTAAATTCTTATTATTTATACAAAATCTTTTTATTTTGATATATTACACTTAAATAATTTATATATTAAAACTATCAACACTAGCTAATCAAATTAAAAGTTATGATAAAGTTTAAACTGATTTATCAATTGATTTCTTTATTTTTAGATTTTCTTTATTCATTATACACCGAAATAAGTCAATTTGATTAGGATATTTATTGATTCAAGTATAATTATTAATTAATTCAATATGTCATTAAACAGTGAAAACCAATCGAAATAATATCAGTCAATTACAATTTAAAACCCAAAAACCCTCAAAAATCTAGACATTCTCCCTTCTTTGTAACAAACCTTATACATCTAAAGCGAAGAAGATTTCAGTGGAAATAATATAATACAAAACTAAGCTGATATTTAAGATGAGCAAAATATTGAATAAAATGTAGAATAAAATATCAATGGTCACCAAAATAATCAAGATTTGTTAGTACCTCAAACTCAGAAATAGTATTTGTTTGAGAGATATCAAGGAGCCAATATTACTCTGTCTACGCCCTCATAATGGAGAGGTACTCAGGCCTAAAATTCTACAAATTAAAAGGATAAAAGAAATCCATAGAATAGTATTTAATTTTAATTTCGAATTAGATAGTTCGTTAATTAGTTAAAATTTAAATTAATAATGCAAAAATGTTTACCATAAAACTAATAAAGTTTATTTATATAGTAAAAGCGTTAATAATAGTGGAATAAAAAGGAGAGCAGGAAATAAACTTTCAGATATAATTGAAATGAAAAATTAGTTATAACTTGAGATTTAAGAGTAAAATAACTCAATTGATAAAGTAAAGATTTAGGATGAACAACAAGATATGAGCTAAAAAGAGTTATTAAAGGAAAGATAGGCAAACTTTCTTAATTAAATTCCCTTTCATTTTGAAAAAGTTCGAAGTGTAGATGAAATTCTTGATGAACTTAAAGATAAAATTTATATAATAAATTTCATTACACGATTTCTGACATTTATTAAATAAATACAAAAAAGATTTGCTGCCTATTGAAAATACAAGAAAGAAAAGGCACAATTTCTTCGACAAGCCTAAAAATCCCTATGTTTTAAGGTCTTTAGATAAATTACGAAATATGGACAAGAGATAAAAACATTTTCAGGATAAAATTGAAAATATGCGAGATCATATGGCAGTTTATGAATCGCTTTAAGCAAAACCAGCTGTAGAGCAATTGTTAGGTTAGCACCCAAAAGATATTGATGTTTTAATATAGAAGACTAGGAATTAACTTCACCTAAATTCCAACAAATCTGAGGACAAAAAGTTCACTTCAACTTTCTATAACAACAAGAACTTGAAAGTACCTCCTCTGGCTTTTAAAAATGATGTGTTTAAAGCAGTTGGAAGTGACCAAGCTTCGTAATAAAATCCAAATGATTCTGTAATGACTTAGTTAGATAGTTAGTTTTAGCAT
>ARYC01017281.1:0-21101 GCA_000711775.1 Oxytricha trifallax
GAGCAAGTGAAAACCCAACACTCGAACTTTCAGATCGGTAGGTCGGCCACACAAATTTCTGATCTGGCCTCAAGACCCAATGACCCCTCCTCATTTCCCTCGGATGCACCTTGGAGTTCAACTCGACCTCTCAGATCACTACCAAACCTATTTCTAAAAATCAGGAAGATGGTTAGCAACATTACTAATACCATTTGACTAAGAAGAAGTGGTCGGAACCGCGGATTTAGAGGGGTGGTTATTATAATAATATCGGCTAGAACTAAAACTACTAGTACTATCTCTAACGGAAAAATGAGTATGACTTATGTGATTTTGTGAAATCGATTTTCAAGAACCCTCCTCTCCCCACCACCCCAACTCAAATGTCGCTAATACTCATGATAACACCAAGATAGGAGGAGAGCACCCGATTGGAGGTAGAAGTCGAGATAACCTACCTCGAAATGTCGGGGGCGTCCAAACCGACCGTTTTGACCTAGAAATCGCCTTAAAACAGCCTCCTCAGGCCTTGGCAACACCCTAGCTCGAGCACAGGTGATCACACGTGCCACTTATTCAACGAACATCAATTGACTATACATATAACATCAATAACAACCGATTCGAGTAGACCTGAAGCAATAGGGGGTGAGCTAGGCTTCAAATACCTGCTAGAGAGGGTCCCTTTGGCCTTAGGAAGGGTGAAGTGGAACTTTTCCAAGACCCTCTTTGATACATTAGCTTCGCTACCTATGCTCCTGACTTCGTGAACTTTTGGTAGGATAACGAGGTATTTGCTGTTAATGACTCGAAAACATCAACCAGACATGCAAGAGGTGATAGGGGACGCATCAAGACCATCAGACCTTCCCGAAATACGCGTCCCTCCGCGATTTCAAGGCCAAAATTAGCAAAATGAGCTGGAATTGTGAAGATAACTACTCAAACATGCTTTGTTAAGGCTCCAACGCTCGCAAGCAACCTTTCCCCAGTGCAATAAACACCAAAGATTGGATGCCCTGGTCAGAGGACCGCTCGACAGCGAAGGTGGGCTTTCAAGGTAGGTCGTAGCCAGCCTATACCAAACACCATGATCCCGAGAGACGTTAATTTACACAAATAGAAAGCAAATAACTATTCACTGTGAGCAAGGTTTGTAAACCCCAACTTAACACTGAGCCTAGGCAGCGAAGGAACGAACACTAAACTAACTCAAACAAGTCAAGCCAAGTATCAACAACACGCCAGAGAAGCAAGCACGCATAGAGGACGCCTATAGTAGGTTAAGGAGGTGAATAGCACTTACCAGTTACCAGCAAACACCAACAAGTTTAGTCTAGTTTCGCTGAGCTTAGACCAGTCCTTTAGTCTTTAGGTAAGAACTTAAGCAGTAAGCCACAATCAGCAACAGTCCTGCAGAGCCCCGGCGAGAGTACAGCTTGAGAGGTCTTACGTCACTTCAGCCATTAGGGTGTGAACCCCAACACCACTGGGGGACTACTTACAGTAGCTTAGGATTACTGTGTCTAAAAATCAAAGTCAAAGATTTCCAAAGTAAAGTTATACTTTAATTTTCTTAAATGAACAGCAACAAGAAATTAAGAATCATAGCTATATTTAAATTTCTAATGATGTTATTCGTGAATACAACCAAAATCCTTGAATTACATATAAATAACATTTATATAAATTCTATAAATTGGTGATTTTTAATATTTATTTTATTTATTTAAATTAATTATTTTTGATTTATTATAATTATTATTGTTATTTATAGGTTTTAGGTCATGTTGAGAGAGATGCTGGGTGCAACTCCCAGCAACACTATAGGCACAGCAGTAAGAGAGGCTGGGGTGAAACTCCCTGCGTTATAGGTATAACTAAGAGAGGCTGGGGTGAAACTCCCTGCAAACTATAGGCAAACTTAGAGAGGTCAAGTGGGTGAAAGCCCCACTTTACCACTTAAAGAAAACTGAAGTTGTTGAATAATCTCTCGAAAATGTTGAAATCAGCCCATTCAAGCTTTCTTGAGTTAATTTGGTTGAACAAGTTCATGATTACGAAAGTGTGGAAGATCATGGTGTATTGCTCTAATTTGTAAATTCTTAAGTGTTAGTGTTAGTTCCTCTCTGATTTGATTCATTTATCATTTTATTCTCAGCTTATGTCTGGGCAGATGATTAGCTGCAATTCTTGATAACTACTGATTGTTTCAAGTATAAACCCCAAAACTTTGATTTATTTGTGATTTTGATTCTTATTTTAAAATTTGAGATTTTAATTTAGATTTTATTTCTGATTTTTAGAATTAGAGGGAGTAAAAGTTTTGGGGTTTCCATCAAACAAGAATTGATCACTATTGTTATTTAAAAATCCTTCAAATCTAGCCATTTTATCTTTGATTGGTATTAATGAAATCTTATTAAGTGTAAATTTAGCTCCCATAGATTCTAAACTTAACAGTATCTCCTTCGAAATGTTCAATACTTCCTTAGAAATTTAGTCCATTTACTCTGTGAATAAATGAGAGTTTGCTTTGTTTATTCTTCTTTCTTTTATTTAAAATTACACTATAGTGTATCAAAATTGTGAATGCTGTCATCAGCAAGGTATAAACCCCAAAACCTATGGATAAATTCAGTTAAAATCAAGTAGAGGGTTTTAGGGGTTTTGATTGATTTCTACTTACTCTTTACTCTCGCAAATTTAGCTGTAAGGCTAGTGTAGTTCGGGAAGCACTGTAATTCACTTGCAGCACCCACTCAATGCCAGCTTCCAATCTTGATTTCCTTGCATACGACACACTCTTTCAGAGAATTTTGTGTTTCTTTACTTGCTTCATAACCCTCTCAATTACAAAGAAACTACCAATATAGTGAAGCAAAATGCGCAGTTGCTTGCGAAGTTTGCGATCGCACAAGAGAATAGCTGAAATGATCATGAGAATTAAGGAATGAAGCTGACCAAGCTTGTAGAACGCTGATGTGTAGTAAAAAATCATAGTATGCACGCAGCTCACTCCCTCTGCAGCACTGATTAGTAAGTAATGCAGCTATTAAAACTATAGAGTGTAAAAGAATCAAGGGATGTGCTTACATGCAAAGTGTAGAGAGCTCACCATCATAGAGTTCGACGCCAAAGTCAGTAGTAGTTGCAAATATTGAAAACTTACAGATAATCAAAAACAAAGTCATCTCTGCAGGCTTTGTCACGGTGCTGGTTGGAAGCATTAGCACTTCGCAACCTACGTACAACAAACATCAGTAGTGAGGCAGCTTCACTGTAGAGCTTAAAGTGATAGGATCGTGGTAGTTGTGATCATTAGTTGTTCATATTTAATTATAAATTAATAAGTTTATAATTTAGTTATAGTGTCTGATTATAGGCTTAATAGTGAATTGCTTATATCAAGTCAACACAGGTATGCTCTTAAGAAGAATGAAGCTTGCATGATGCTGGGATTTGGCACCACACATCCCTGGCTGCGCCAGGGAGTGGGAGCGGGGGGGCGTCCTTCAAATTTACTTGTTTTATATCTACAGCTCTGTCTACTCTCAACTGGTACTGGGAATCGCTGTTTATTAATATTGACTGATAGTTATAATTAAGAATTTAACTGAAACATCCAAATTCGATTAGTGTAGTATGAAATTAAAATACGTTATTAAGTTTTAATACGAAACTTGCAACTTCTCGATTGCGCAAAAGTTGAGAGCTGGCAGCGCCGGAGTGAAGTGGCTCGATCTTCATCACTACTGCTCACTACAGATGTTTCTTCATATCAGACTGTGCGTCTCATGCTGGTTCACTCATCTATCATACTGGATTCTCTGATTCGTACTGATAACTCATCTAGGATTTTCTCAAATTTTTGAAATAGATTTTGAAAAAATCAATTTCTCGAGAAAATCTAGATGAGTTATCAGTACGAATCAGAGAATCCAGTATGATAGATGAGTGAACCAGCATGAGACGCACAGTCTGATATGAAGAAACATCTGTAGTGAGCAGTAGTGATGAAGATCGAGCCACTTCACTCCGGCGCTGCCAGCTCTCAACTTTTGCGCAATCGAGAAGTTGCAAGTTTCGTATTAAAACTTAATAACGTATTTTAATTTCATACTACACTAATCGAATTTGGATGTTTCAGTTAAATTCTTAATTATAACTATCAGTATCAGTCAATATTAATAAACAGCGATTCCCAGTACCAGTTGAGAGTAGAGAGAGCTGTAGATATAAAACAAGTAAATTTGAAGGACGCCCCCCGCTCCTACTCCCTGGCGCAGCCAGGGATGTGTGGTGCCAAACCCCAGCATCATGCAAGCTTCATTCTTCTTAAGAGCATACCTGTGTTGACTTGATATAAGCAATTCACTATTAAGCCTATAATCAGACACTATAACTAAATTACAAACTTATTAATTTATAATTAAATATGAAAAACTAATGATCACAACTACCACGATCCTATCACTTTAAGCTCTACAGTGAAGCTGCCTCACTACTGATGTTTGTTGTACGTAGGTTGCGAAGTGCTAATGCTTCCAACCAGCACCGTGACAAAGCCTGCAGAGATGACTTTGTTTTTGATTATCTGTAAGTTTTCAATATTTGCAACTACTACTGACTTTGTCGTCGAACTCTATGATGGTGAGCTCTCTACACTTTGCATGTAAGCACATCCCTTGATTCTTTTACACTCTATAGTTTTAATAGCTGCATTACTTACTAATCAGTGCTGCAGAGGGAGTGAGCTGCGTGCATACTATGATTTTTTACTACACATCAGCGTTCTACAAGCTTGGTAAGCTTCATTCCTTAATTCTCATGATCATTTCAGCTATTCTCTTGGGCGATCGCAAACTTCGCAAGCAACTGCGCATTTTGCTTCACTATATTGATAGTTTCTTTGTAATTGAGAGGGTTATGAAGCAAGTAAAGAAACACAAATTCTCTGAAAGAGTGTGTCGTATGCAAGGAAGTCAAGATTGGAAGCTGGCATTGAAGTGGGTGCTGCAAGTGAATTACAGTGCTTCCCGAACTACACTAGCCTTACAGCTAAATTTGCGAGAGTAAAGAGTAAGTAGAAATCAATCAAAACCCCTAAAACCCTCTACTTGATTTTAACTGAATTTATCCATAGGTTTTGGGGTTTATACCTTGCTGATGACAGCATTCACAATTTTGATACACTATAGTGTAATTTTAAATAAAAGAAAGAAGAATAAACAAAGCAAACTCTCATTTATTCACAGAGTAAATGGACTAAATTTCTAAGGAAGTATTGAACATTTCGAAGGAGATACTGTTAAGTTTAGAATCTATGGGAGCTAAATTTACACTTAATAAGATTTCATTAATACCAATCAAAGATAAAATGGCTAGATTTGAAGGATTTTTAAATAACAATAGTGATCAATTCTTGTTTGATGGAAACCCCAAAACTTTTACTCCCTCTAATTCTAAAAATCAGAAATAAAATCTAAATTAAAATCTCAAATTTTAAAATAAGAATCAAAATCACAAATAAATCAAAGTTTTGGGGTTTATACTTGAAACAATCAGTAGTTATCAAGAATTGCAGCTAATCATCTGCCCAGATATAAGCTGAGAATAAAATGATAAATGAATCAAACCAATAAGGAACTAACACTAACATTTAAGAATTTACAAATTAGAGCAATACACCATGATCTTCCACACTTTCGTAATCATGAACTTGTTCAACCAAATTAACTCAAGAAAGCTTGAATGGGCTGATTTCAACATTTTCGAGAGATTCTTCAACAACTTCAGTTTTCTTTAAGTGGTAAAGTGGGGCTTTCACCCACTTGACCTCTCTAAGTTTGCCTATAGTTTGCAGGGAGTTTCACCCCAGCCTCTCTTAGTTATACCTATAACGCAGGGAGTTTCACCCCAGCCTCTCTTACTGCTGTTGCTACTGTGTTTTGCTGGAGTTCCAACCCCCGCCAGGCATCTCTCTATACCCTTGACTTAAAACTATAAAAATTAATAAATAACTTGATTAAATAATTTGTAATTAAGTAATAAAAATAAATATTTACAAAAAACCAATTTATCGAATTAATTTAATTATTATTTTTAGCCAATTATAGTAAATTCAAGGATTTTCGTGGTATTCGCGAATAACATCATAAAAGTTTTAAATTTAGCTATAGTTATGAATTTCAAGTTGCCGTTCATTTTAGAAAATTTAAGCCTACTTTTACTTTGAAAATCTTTGACTTTTATTTTTAAGCACAGTACTCCTAAGCTACAGTAAGTAGTCCCCCAGTGGTGTTGGGGTTCACACCCTAATGGCTGAAGTGACGTAAGACCTCTCAAGCTGTACTCTCGCCGGGGCTCTGCAGGACTGTTGCTGATTGTGGCTTACTGCTTAAGTTATTACCTAAAGACTAAAGGGCTGGTCTAAGCTCAGCGAAACTAGACTAAACTTGTTGGTGTTTGCTGGTAACTGGTAAGTGCTATTCACCTCCTTAACCTACTATAGGCGTCCTCTATGCGTGCTTGCTTCTCTGGCGTGTTGTTGATACTTGGCTTGACTTGTTTGAGTTAGTTTAGTGTTCGTTCCTTCGCTGCCTAGGCTCAGTGTTAAGTTGGGGTTTACAAACCTTGCTCACAGTGAATAGTTATTTGCTTTCTATTTGTGTAAATTAACGTCTCTCGGGATCATGGTGTTTGGTATAGGCTGGCTACGACCTACCTTGAAAGCCCACCTTCGCTGTCGAGCGGTCCTCTGACCAGGGCATCCAATCTTTGGTGTTTATTGCACTGGGGAAAGGTTGCTTGCGAGCGTTGGAGCCTTAACAAAGCATGTTTGAGTAGTTATCTTCACAATTCCAGCTCATTTTGCTAATTTTGGCCTTGAAATCGCGGAGGGACGCGTATTTCGGGAAGGTCTGATGGTCTTGATGCGTCCCCTATCACCTCTTGCATGTCTGGTTGATGTTTTCGAGTCATTAACAGCAATACCTCGTTATCCTACCAAAAGTTCACGAAGTCAGGAGCATAGGTAGCGAAGCTAATGTATCAAAGAGGGTCTTGGAAAAGTTCCACTTCACCCTTCCTAAGGCAAAAGGGACCCTCTCTAGCAGGTATTTGAAGCCTAGCTCACCCCCTATTGCTTCAGGTCTACTCGAATCGGTTGTTATTGATGTTATATGTATAGTCAATTGATGTTCGTTGAATAAGTGGCACGTGTGATCACCTGTGCTCGAGCTAGGGTGTTGCCAAGGCCTGAGGAGGCTGTTTTAAGGCGATTTCTAGGTCAAAACGGTCGGTTTGGACGCCCCCGACATTTCGAGGTAGGTTATCTCGACTTCTACCTCCAATCGGGTGCTCTCCTCCTATCTTGGTGTTATCATGAGTATTAGCGACATTTGAGTTGGGGTGGTGGGGAGAGGAGGGGTCTTGAAAACCGATTTAGCAAAATCACATAAGTCATATCATTTTTCCGTTAGAGATAGTACTAGTAGTTTTGGTTCTAGCCGATATTATTATAATAACCACCCCTCTAAATCCGCGGTTCCGACCACTTCCTCTTAGTCAAATGGTATCAGTAATGTTGCTAACCATCTTCCTGATTTTTAGAAATAGGTTTGGGAGTGATCTGAGAGGTCGAGTTGGACTCCAAGGTGCATCCGAGGGAAATGAGGAGGGGTCGTTGGGTCTTGAGGCCAGATCAGAAATTTGTGTGGCCGACCTACCGATCTGAAAGTTCGAGTGTTGGGTTTTCACTTGCTCAAGATAACTTCTCCAAAACCTCTATACCCGCTATATGATTGATGCTATTGATTCCAGGCATTCGAATATGCTTGTTAACGATAGCATATGCTTGGTTGGCATGATAGGGGGTGCTAGGGTAGGTGGATTGATGAAAAAGAGTGATTTATAATAAGTATATATAGTTAAATTTATAATTTTAAATTCAATCAACTTAAACTAAACTAATTATGCTTCTATAAGAGTGAAGCGTCAATCACTCGCCACCATCACTATGGGATCCATGAATGCTTCCACACCTGCAACGCCACTGCCAGTCATGCCTCCTATATAAGCAGGTAAAGTACAACAAAACCAATACAGATCTACCATACCTAAGGAGTTCCCTTAGCTAAATTTCGATACTTCTCATTGCTGTTGACAGGACTGACTATAGGTACTCTTGAGAGCGCTTGGTGCAAAGATAGTAATGCTAGTCTATACTCTAAACCTATAATTTTAAGTTGAATTGTGAGATGATTCCATACCTCCAAAGCAAGCAGAAAGGACAAGCGCAGAGGGCGGTATCGCAAAAGTAAGAGTAAATCCTCTCATTTTCAATACTAGGTATACCAATGCTGCCAGCCAGTTCCAGCAGGCAGAGTGCGAGATATGTGGTAAAAGCTTTCTCAAGAAAAACCTCAAGAAGCACATTGCAGCTTAACATACTGTCAACCTTGAGTTAGAAGACTAGAAGCTCGAGCAAGCATTCGTTCAAGAGCGCTACCAAGATCTAGATGTGCAGCCAATATAGGAGGCTCCGAAACCAAGAGACAAGAAAGCTCATAAAGTGAAGTCACCTAAGATAGTGCAACCGATTCAAGAGGTTGATAAGAGAGATGTATTCAACTTCCCAGAGAAGGCATGGGAGTTCAAGCAGCTGCAACTGAAGGTGAAGCCTCACTGGAAGATCCTTAGCACTCTCAAACCATTGCAAGATGTCCCATTCCAGCAAAGCAGGTAATTTGATCTGAATTTGACTAGTATAGGTAGCCAAACAGCACCAACTGCTCGCAAGAGGCGAGATCCTTCAAGGGGTGTACTTCGAATGCTTGACGCTCGACGTGAAACTGTACCCAGAGCAAATTTACCAGCTGAAATCCTTGGTTTACAAGCAAGCCATGCTTTACTTATTAAATAGCAGAATCAAAGAGCAGTCCTAAAGTAAGATATCATAACCTAGTCATACCTTCGATAGAGTTTGTAAACTCCAAAGTCCTTGGCTTGCTGCAAGAGACCAAGCGCTCCATCTTCGAGTCATACCTCAATAGCTAGCTGGTAAGGAGTGTCAACAATGCTTTCACAGCATACCTTGACGAGAGCAATCCCCACTGTGCAGAGGCGCTTGAAGTCTTGAAAACGAATGAGCGAATTGACACCGATATCTTCGATTACCTTGGCTGCTCGAAGTTCCGCTTCATCCACTTCAAAACTCACATTAGCTGGAAGCCTGGAACCTTCAAGGAGAGACCCCGCAAGGGCTAGCTTCCTTACTAGCCTTCGTCAAAGCAGATTTCGAATGCAAAGAACTTGTTTGAGCAAGGCTGGTACATGGCAATGGTGTTCCAGAGGTTGGTAAACCATTTTATGAGCTTCCCTTACAAGTCAACATCATTACAGCATCAGTGCCTCATCACGTACCTCAAGCAGTGGTTGAATGAGAACAAGTCCCTTAGAGCGCATCACGTCAAGACCAGCAAGGGCGAAGAACTGCTAGCGATCGCCAAGAGGTATGAAAACTTGATATGCCACCTGCTTCACCCAGCAACTAAAGTCCACAAAGGGACTATACAGTACCTAAGGAGTCAAGTTTCCAAGAAAGCTGCCAAGTGCAAGACTCAGACCTAGAACTTGCTTCCACCACACCTGCAGCTTAGAATGGCGAGATTGAGGAAGGCCCTCAACATGGGAACCGTGATGAAGCCTCATTGCTTCGAGAGTGCAATCGCTTACTTGATCGTGAAGGGGAACAAGGAGGAGTGGATCTATGAGCTGGAGTGATTTCGAATCAGTTCGTGAGAGTGAAATTAAAATTTTGCATGTTAAATATCTAATCTTTCATACACTATACCTCTATCAACAGCGCTCACGCCTGTTCGCTGATAACTTCTATATTGTCTAATAGCAATTTTATTTCAATTTTAATTTATTTCAAAACCCCGAAACCCCTTCGTACATGGAATCGCTGTCGAACTCTATAGGTTTTGACGAATAGTCAGCTAAGAATCCCTCTCATCACAGTTTCTCATCGCAATCGATACTTAACTATGGGTTTCTCTGCAATCAAAGGAGTACGAAGAGATCAAGCAGAGTGCGCTGAAGCCATAGGAGAAGACTGCAGTGAAGTGGACATCGGCCGTGCTGGGCATCAACTTCCCCTCCAATCCTAAACCAACGAAGCTCTCTTACACCTCAGGCACTCTCCTCAACAATCGCTAGTAAGCAAGACTAGACCAGCCTAAGCTCCAGAACAGGAACAGCACCTGGAAGTTTTCCACCCGCTCTCCAGAGTCCAAACTCGAAATCGATCTTTGCAAAGTTAGGCTGGAAATCTTACACTTAGGAACAGCGTATCATGGGTCCGAGAGGGGAGAGCATTGCTGCCACTCCTGTGAAAAGTTGTCGCAATCAGAGACACACTCAACTGTCACCTATCCTGGAAACCCCGGAGGGCAGTGCTCAGCACGCATCGCTGCAGAAGCGCCTCTACGCCATCAGAATTTGCAGCTCTTCCAAGAAGGCTCGCAGCTAGCCAGAAACCCCTCTCAAATCGTCGTCGGCGCTCGCTCCATTGCTTCAGAACCTGGCCAGCCTCAGGTTGCAATCCACCTAACGTAAGGGCAGTGAGGTTTCAGGCGTTGCAGGCAGTAGAAGCAGGATTCCAATCACTCCTAAACGTCTACAGCTATCGAGTAGGGGTGGGAGCAGCAGCTAAATCAGAGAGTATTCATAGTAAAGTAAGCAAATTCTACCAATTTACGCAAACATTTAGAAGATTTAGAATCAAGTTAAGCTGTTAGGCACGACAAGTAGGCAGCTATAGCGAATACTGGTAAGTTGTTGCATCGAATCGCAATTGTAGTACACTGCCATCGCAACGGTGCGCGAACAAGCCAACCAACGCCTAGGCAAGTATGGGGTCTTGGCAAGGAATCTCTCAATCGCGAAGGAGGCGACCAAGCGGCAGCAGTTCTCCATGAGTTTCGTGGCGGCCATCACCAAGGACAGGTTGATCTCGAGTCAGGTCATCGAGGGCGCGTTCGACGCCATGCTGTTCGAGAACTTCCTCTATCACACCCTGCGCCAGCTGCGCACTGACAAGGACCTCGCGTCGAAGAGGATCGTGCTGCTCATGGACAACGCAGTCATTCACAAGTATTCGGAGGTGCTGGCTACAGCCAGGAAGTTCAAGGTGACAGTGCTATTCAACGCCGAGTACTCGCCCTGGCTCAACCCAATCGAGCAGTTGTTCTCGTACATCAAGAGGCACCTTCGATAGGAGCAGGCAGACAGCAAGTAAGCATCTTACACATAACACTCTATAGGATCCACCTCGTGAAGCGGCTCTCGGAGATTCTGAAAGCCATGACCAAGACTGACGTGAACAAGCTCTGGGCCTTCAGCGTGAAGCAGTGGTGCAGCACCATCAAGCACGGCTTCGTTTGAGACAAATGTTGGCAACATTCCACAACCTACCAAGATTGGCTAAGAACAGCAAGAATCGCGACGACGAGCGTGTAAATGATTAGATTATTTATTAAAACGAACTATTACATATTACACTTTTAAGTTTAAGTTTAAATCAATCAAACCTTCCAAACCATCACAACCTCCCTCGCTTGCGCGCATTCGAGACACCAACTTCGTCACTATAGCGTCATGGTGTAATTTAGACCTTTTTTATCGCAGATTTGAGTAAAATCAGTAGGAAGGAAGCTCGACTGAATAGATAGCAACTACAACACTCACGCTTACATGATTCCTACAACGACACGATTCGTATCCACTCTCTAAAATCGTGAATCTCTACAGCATTTGAACCAACATCAGCAACCAACTCCTCCATTCATCGATATTGGTTGTTAGTTGTAGTTATACGTGTGATTTGAAGTAGATTGTATGATTCAACGCATTAGTATACTAAAGTTTAGTAATTTGCTTGAGATTTGGTCAATTGACTGTATTTGCTCAGGTTCTTCGTAACAGCTGGCTCCTGATTTGAAAATTGGTTTTAATTAATTAAATATTTATTTATCAAAATTCCTATCTTTTTCTATTTTATCAATATTTCATCGAGAAGTTTTTTCAATTTATTTTTCATAAGGGATAGTATTAAAAGTAGAAAAACATCGTGAAACTTTTAAAAGCATAAAATTCATATCATATATGGCACTAACATGGAAATGTAAAATTTTTGATATTTTATATATTAAATAGGGTCTATGATGTCGAGATTTCAAGAAGGGGATAGATAGAATTAGACCCTTCATATAAAAAGTTTTATATGAAATAGGGTATTTAATGGGTGCGGGGAGGGGGTCTCGGTCGACCGGGAGGTGGGTATCTCGTGCGGACATATAAGGAAAGAATATAATAAATATAATTAATTTAATTGTTTACATTAATAACCCCAAAACTCTTAATTAAGGATAACATGTTTTGAATTATATAATTTGAAAAAAGTTGGAGTTTAGGGTTATTAATTGTTATTTATATAATAAATTTGCTTTTTAAGTTATTCAAAGTGGATTTTCAATTCAAATTTTAGAAGTCAGAAAGTTTTTTTTTTCAATTATAGCTTAATCATTTTGTCTATTCAAATTTTTGAGCGTAATATTAGTATATTTAATACTGATTCCCTCAGATATTTCTTCGATTGAGATTCCTTTTCTAATTTTTTCTTTATTGATTCTTTTAGATTTCTCACACCTTTTTGAATGATAATCAATAGAAGACAAATCCCACAATATTATTATTATTATTATTATTATTATTATTATTAATTATTATTATTATATTATTATTATTATATTATTATTATTATTATTATTATTATTATTATTATTATTATTATTGCTATAATGCTATTATTGCTATTTGAGACACAAACCCATCTATTAATATCTTTCTCTTCAGTTTTACTTCCCATAACACTTCCAATTATTTATACATCCACTTTTAAGACTCCTTTAATGATTATCCTAACTACCTATTACAAGTGAAAAATTTTACTTTATACTATTTAGCTGAGATCTCTGAGTACAAATTTTATCTTACATATGAAGCTCTTTGATACATTATATTGTTTAAATTGTTATAAATCCAATTAAATCTTTCGTTTTGTTGATCAGTAAGGGTGTTTGAAAGCTCCATAGATTTTTGACAAAGAGAAAGGCTCTAGAATATTAAGAATATTTAATGTAAGAACCTTGCTTTAGCAAATACTAAAAACTTTACATTGTATTTAAAAATTTGCTTCACTAATTTAAAGGATAACTCTTTAATCTAAATGTGATATTTGTTCATTTTGCAGCTAATTGAGTCCTCAAGAACAGGTTTAATGAGAAATATCTAAAATAATTTATACAAGAAACGAATTTTTTTTAATTAAATATTAATCATTATTTTAGTCAATATATTATTTTCTTTGCTTAGATTCTCTTAGTTATTCAAGTTGCAACTTAAAAGTTTTGTTAATTTATTGTTTTGAGTATCTCTATCTTCAATTTCTAATTCTTGCTATGGTGACATAAAGAAATGCTTCCTTACGTCTTTCTTATCTTTTTATTTGTAATTAAACGATAGATTATGAATGAAATATCAAACTCTTTATTCAGAAAAATATTTCATTCTTTATCCAATGCAGTAATTCCATTGTTAATTTTCCCTCTCTTGATATTTATTTTAATAATTTTTATTTTAATACAATGATATAAACCCCGAGAGAAAGAAGCTGTTATAATTTATCATTTTACTATTTTTACTAAAGTAAATTCTCTATTTTTATAATATAAGAGCTCTGTTGTCTTTCTTAATATTAGCGATCACATTTAATTTTTCATTAAAAATTTAAAATTACCAATTATAATATAGAGAATATATATATGTGAGCTTTGAATAATCAAAAAATTTAATATGAAATTTTTAGCTTTATTGATAAGAATGTATAGCACGAAGTGAATTTCAATATTTAAGTTTAATTAAAGAATTTACTATTTTAAATAGATAATAAAATGATAATTGCACGTACTAATATAAAGTAACTAATTATTGAAATTTACGACCGGGCTTCACTAAAATTTCGTTATTTTTTTAAGAAATTTTTACCCCTTTAATGCAAGACAAACTTATTCGCTAAGGAATTTTGCTGAACACAATTCATATAAATATTCAAAAGTAGATACCAAAATGAAGTATGAAGCGTATTTTGAATTTCAAGGTACTTTTTTTGACCCATTCAAATTTTTGTTCTTTTAAAGCAGGAGATTATATGGGGAGGAAGTTTCCTCCATTGTATTATGATAAAAAATATTTTTAGGGAAGTTTCCTGCACTAAATTTTATTTTTAATTTTATTAAATTAATCTTTATAAAAACAATCAACCAATTTTAAGACGAATTTCGTTGTCTTAATAATTAATGGTTCATAAGAAATTTTTGAATGTATGTAAATATTTGTAAATTTATTATATTCTACATTTTAAAAAAAGTGCAGGAAACTTCTTCGAGTGCAAGAAATTCTCTCTATAATATATTATAGGTTCCTTTTCCTTTATCATAAAAAAATTCTTAATAACGTATAATTATTTAATTAATTTCAATTAATTATTTCGAAAATGGAATTTCATCTTTTTAACTTTCAGACACCATCGAAAATTTAAGTCAGAAATTCAAGGCAAGGTAAATTTTCATATCTACATTATTTCATAGTGTTTTCTGTACTGTAGGTCTTGACAAAGTCAGCTTGGCTTGTATAGATGATTTGATTCTACCCTTAATCAATCGGGTGCTGGATTGACGCGTTTCAGGTATAGTGCGGCAGTTTGGTTTTGTGGAAAAACCGGGAGATTGGGAGAGTCAAGCTCGGGGGCTAACACTTGCAAGTCCTAGGTGGCCCCTTTATAATCTGTCTTATAACTACAATAATTTAATTCTAAGATCATTATTAATCAATGTTAATCTCGAAATGATTAAATCAATTAAAATATAGAAGTGATCTTGGAGTTTTATAGAATGAAGCTTTAGAATTATTTTTTATAGAACTTCTCTAAAATAATACCAATTTTGACAACTCTCTATTTAATATATGAATTGAAATATCAAAATTCTTAAGTATGTTATTCTTATAAATGAATTTCTATAATTTTAACTTTATTTAATTGTAAACTTTAAACTAATTCTTTTTAGACATTTGAATTTATTAACAAATCGAGAAAATTTTAATAAATTTTATTTAATAGAATAAAATTTATAAACAATGGCATTAATTAAGTTAATAATTTATATTGATATAGATTTTTCAAAATTGAAATCGAAAAAATTGTTTTCTTTTCTTATCAAGAAAAACCAAAAAAATGATTGAATTAAAGGATTCATTTAAAATTAATTATAATTTAATTAAAACTATGATAGAAAATATATATTTTGAGTATTATAAATGAAGCTATATTCAATTAAGGGAGGAATATAAAAATCAAATTAAATTTATCTTCTTATTGAATTTTCGGTTAAAAAGTGAATTAATGGAGGAAAATACTCTTAGTTATTTTCTTATAATTTGTATTTTTTACTATGAATTACTTAATTTTATATTTAGTCAAAAATCTAGATAATGTCCAACCAAAATAAAATATGAACACGTTTAAAATTGAAGACATTAAAATATTTATAGGACGTAATTATAATTATGAATAATATAAAGATATTTCGAAAAACTATTCTAAAAAAAATGATTGACAAATAAATGATTAACAACTAAAAAAATTATATTTGTTTTTAAAAGTCAATAAGTATAAAATGACAGAGCGAATTTGCAAGTTAAATATTTTGAAAGAAGGATTAACCCTCTTTAAATTATACTTTATCTAGTTATTTTTAATTTTATTTGAGAAAATTCTTATCACAGATAGTCTTAACGTTATTATATTTTAAGAAGTTTTGTTTTATGATAATTTATTTTGGGATATTATAATTATTAGAGTTTACTAATTAAAAAAAAAGATAAGTTAACTTCCCATAATTAAAATTCTTATAATTAATTATTATAATGAAGGAAGATTTAAAAAAAATAAATCCTAATACAAAGCTTATAGAAAATAAAATTACTCTGAAATATCTTTGAAACTAAATATCCACAGACCCTACAATTGTCAATAATAGTCAGCTAACTATAACTATAATAAAAAAATTAATATTCAATTAAATTAAATTAAAATAAATTAATTTGATTTGTATAACTTCATTTAAAAACAAAAAGATACCAGCATTTTTATTAATCTAGAAAGCAAAATAATAGCAAAATAATAATAAATTAGGAATTAATTAATTAATTTTATTAATTAATATTGTACTTGCATGTTAAAATATTGAAAAACATAATCTTAATAAATTAAGATGAAAGAATAAATATTGTCTTTACATTAGGTTTATACTTTTTTGTTTATTTTATTTAGTATTTAAAGTAAATCAAATTTATTAAAAAACTTTATTTATATATTTAATTTAAAAATCTACCTTTTAACTCATTTATTTATAAATTCCTTAGCTTTATTCCCAAATTTAATTTAATTTTTTAAATAATTAATGGCTTTCTTTATGATTGCTTTTTTACTTTCAGCTTTGAATGGCTATAACTAAGTTTAAGCATTCAAATAAACAATGCTTTAAAAAGTATTTATAATTTGTAATATTCTTTAGAAGGAAACGATTTTGACAAATTGTTGTATAATAATTATCTAATATTTAGAGTTTTAAAATTAAAATTAACTGCATTTAATTATCTAAGAATTATAAAGTCTATAATAAAATGAGATAGTTTTTTTTACATGAATATTTCCTAAAATTTGTTTTTTATTCTATTTAAATTTGCTCATTTGAAATATATAAGTATCAATACTAACTTTTTCTAGAAATATTAAAAGCCCTATAAAATAACTATAATGAGATTAATTTCAATTAAATTTTCCTTATTTTTATTATATTATCAATTTTGGATTTCGTTTCTATTTCAGTATTTTTGTTAATTGACTTAAAGATATTAGATAAATAAATTGTTCAGAGAATTTAAATAATATCTTAATTTTAAATATTATAATCCTCAACCTAAGAAAATAGTCACTATACTTAATCTTTAACAAAGCGAAGTTTATCAATGAATTACTGTCCCTAGAATTCAAGTTTGGTTGATATTCAAAATTACACTTACCAAGATTTTTTAATTTTTATATAATATTACAAATAATATTAGAAATATGATGACAAAATTATAATCATTTTAACTGTAATATATTTACTCCTATAAAATGTAGTCGTAAATGAAAATTAAAGACTTTAAATAATGACAAAAAGAGTGGAACATAAGATTTAAGTCCAATTTATAAATATTTTCGATCACTAATCTATTGTAATTATTATTATTATTACCATTATTATACTCTATTGATATTAAAAAACAAAAAAAATCATATATACCATTAATAAATTTTTTAAATCAAAATAAATTTCCAAAAGCCAAAAAATACTGATCTCTTTAAATTTATGATATAAATAAGATAAAAATTTTCAATAGAAAAAAAAAATTAGGATTAAATATAAACAATTAAATGATATTTATATTAATAATAATAATAATAATAATAATTAGATCACATTGAGGTCTCTGGGGACCCCCGATCTTAGTTGCTTTTTAGTGCAAATAAGGGACAAGCCCTTTTAGTTAGGCGGAGATTCACTCCTGTATACTGAGTCTTCATATTCTTCTGTTGTTTCAAATGATATTTATATAAAATACTTAAATTTTGTTAACTATAACTCCAAAATACTTTTGCTCTGTAATATTGGCTACATAGTATTTTTCATTTTACAATGATTTATTTAAAAAGGTTCTTGAAAAAATAAATTAATATAGATATTTTTCTTAATAAAAAATAGAAGTAAAATTATTTTTCTTTATTATCTATCATATTAATTAATAATCTTTGCACATAAAATAAATAATTATTATAAAAATAACTTTTTTAGTAGTAGTAAGTAACTTAAGGTAAATTAAAATAACGAATTATACACACATGAATAAATCTAAGATCTCTCAACTTATTCTTGCTATTAACCTATATCGTTTAGATATTCAACTTGTTGAATTACTTTGTTGCGTCTCTTCTTCATACTCCATCACCTTTGTTTTACGTATACTCTCTTAAACATTACATTCGTTGGTTAATAGTATCAATGCCCTTCTAGTTGTCTAATACTTTGGTCATGTAAACCATATTTGAAATTATTTCAATTTTTGTTTGACTTTTCATTTCAATTAGTCTAATCTCCCTAATTTGTTTAGAGAACATATCATGGTCTCCAGCAGCATTAAATGATAGTTGTCCACCAATGCTCTATCCATGTTGCAATAGTAGCTTATGACATAGTTCACTATAGTTCTTCCCAAGCTAAGTGCCATCATTGTGTCCATCTCATTATTTAGTCAAAAATAATTTCCATCTTATTTAGAGAGTACCTTCCCATATTATTTAAATTTCTGGTTTTTTTCAAAAAATAGTCTAAATCATTTTAAACAGCTTCGTATCCTCCTAAAGCAAATTTTGATTGAAATCGATGGTGTTGATGTCTTTAAAAAAGATTTTATTACTTTATAATTTGATAGAAATGCCCCTCGATTTACCAAACGCAATTCTTTTGAGTTGAATTTCCAATCGTTCTATTTCTTGTATTTTCATGAATTCAGCTGCTAACACTGTGGTATATGTGAAAAAAAATAATGACATTATTTAAGCAATAATTATCATATCGCAAATTGTTGGATTGTTCGACTGTGTTAATCTTTGGTAAAAATATATTTTTTGCCTATTATTCTAAGTATTTTATAGAACTTATTACATATTGACTCCTTCAAATTTATTATCTTAAGATATGCTTCTCTCTTATTACTCTTCCTTTTTGGTTTTTTGGTGTGCTCCAAAATTAAAATGAGAACTTTTACTCTCCTTAAACCTATTCAACTAATTTCCTATTTGTTTAATTCAATTTTACTTTCTTAAATCTTATTGAGTATCACTTTTTCTATGATTTTACTTAAGTGAGAGATTATCACTATTAGTCTTGTGTTGCCTATTTCTGAGAATAAGTCACCCTAACCTAAACTAAAAAAGACGAGTCTTCCTTCTTTAATGTATTTCGGACCGTTGCGGAATTCATACATTTTGTAATTTTAGTGCTTCCAGTCTTCGAAATTCTTTCTGAGTTTAGTAATAGATTTTAATCTAATCCGTCTAATTACCTTTTTAAATTTACATTCTCTAATACTTATGACTATGTCTTCAACATCGCCAAAATCTCCAGTTTCCTTCTCATCTATCTTTACTTTGTCTTGTCTTTTCTCTGCTCCCCCTTTTACCAGTTACTGTAATCTTTATTTATCTATTTGTAAAAATTTGTGACTTTTTTCTTGGATTGACCCCAATTCTCACTTTTTCTTAATTGATTTTCAATCCTTTAATTGTTTGAATTTATATTCAAACAATTAAAGAATTGAAAAACTTTAATCAACCTCTTTACCTGGTAAAACAATCCTCTAAAGTCATTTTTATCAAGGTAATGCTCTATATCTCTGATTGCTTCCTTCCACTGTACTTTAGTGATTTGGAATGAGTTTTTGAGACCACCGACTTTGTTTTTTATCACCCACTCTGGAAGTTGCTAATACCAATTCTTTTCTTTAAACTATCTTTCTAATTTATTTATGAAGCATGTTTGAATTGGTTGTTACAGGTCTTCGAGGGTTTATTCTCTCTATTAATTTATGAAGGTTTACCAACACTATTTCCTGTTGTCAAATATTCTTATCTATTATTCTCTATCTGATAGTTTGAAATCGTTTTCATAGATCTTAAACGCCAATTTTATTTGTAGCAACTAATGGTCAGTTTGTTTGAGTTAACAAGTTTCTCAGCTGACTGTTTCTACTTTAGAGAACATTTTGTCTATTTAATTTTCCTTCGTATGAGTTTCAACTTCAAGTGGAATAGATTCTTTCAGTCCTTCCTTATTTAGTCTTTTGTCTAATTCTTTAATTTGTAAATTGAAGTTGCCTATAAGAATGATTCTTTGTTTTTTGCACTTTTTTATAGATCTTATCATATATTTATCTGTTCTGAAGTTCTTTGACTTTGTTATTACAGTAAGGGGGTATGTATATTGTAATTATGTGTAGTGGAAAGTTTCCCATGTTTTTATTGGTTCAAACGATATACTACTTTATTGTCTGTAATTTGTATTCAATTTCTCTCAATATCTAATCTTGTTAAAGTTTAGAGTTGATTCCTCTCACATTCTTTAGGCAAATATTTAGCTCGATTGACTGCAGGGCTATCCATCTCTTATTGTTATGGTTTGTTCCCTTCTTTGATAAGTTAGTTTTCTTTGAATCTCTCGGTTCTTCTAAGCCACTCTTAAACTTCTCTTTGAAGAAGGTAGAAACGAAATTGTCGACCGTTGTCTAGCTTTACGCTTAAATTGTCCAAATCCATGTATATTTTTTGTTATTATTCGATTTGAACGTTTTGGTTATAAATTTTTTAAATATTTAATTCACATCACGACTTTCGGGGGTCTAAGTCGGTGGCAGAAATTTTTCGAAAACCTAAGTCGGTGGCAACATTAATTTCTCAAAATTCACCAAAATCCTAAGTCGGTGGCATAATAAAATTATTTTCTTTTTCCAATTGGGAATCAATAAGTACCTCAATATATATGAAAATTTTATCACAGAAAATTAATCAATCTCCATCATAACAACTAAGACATTTGACGGACACAGTATAACATATAAAATAAATTAGAATTCATAAATAATTCTATCCCTTTATCAAATAATTTTATAATAAAAAATATAACTATATAAATATCAATGAATATTATCACATCGACAATTAGTGTATAACATACTTCGATTATAATTTTTTCAAAATATCATTTTTTGTCAATGTGATAATATTCATTGATATTTATATAGTTATATTTTTTATTATAAAATTATTTGATAAAGGGATAGAAATTATTTATGAATTCTAATTTATTTTAATGCTAAACTGTGTCCGTCAAATG
>ARYC01017282.1:0-63065 GCA_000711775.1 Oxytricha trifallax
TTCGATAGGAGCAGGCTGACAGCAAGTAAGTATAGTAAGCTTAACCCAATATAGGATCCACCTCGTGAAGCGCCTCTCGGATATTCTGAAAGCCATGACCAAGACTGACGTGAACAAGCTCTGGGCCTTCAGCGTGATGCAGTGGTGCAGCACTATCAAGCACGGCTTCGTTTGAGGCAAATGTTGGCAACATTACACAACCTACCAAGATTGGCTAAGAACAGCAAGAATCGCGACGACGAGCGTGTAAATTATTAGATTAGCTTTTATAACGAACTATTACATATTGCACTTTTAAGTTTAAGTTTAAATCAATCAAACCTTCCAAACCATCACAACCTCCCTCGCTTGCGCGCATTTGAGACACCAACTTCGTCACTATAGCGTCATGGTGTAATTTAGACCTTTTTTATCGCAGATTTGAGTAAAATCAGTAGGAAGGAAGCTCGACTGAATAGATAGCAACTACAACACTCACGCTTACATGATTCCTACAACGACACGATTCGTATCCACTCTCTAAAATCGTGAATCTCTACAGCATTTGAACCAACATCAGCAACCAACTCCTCCATTCATCGATATTGGTTGTTAGTTGTAGTTATACGTGTGATTTGAAGTAGATTGTATGATTCAACGCATTAGTATACTAAAGTTTAGTAATTTGCTTGAGATTTGGTCAATTGACTGTATTTGCTCAGGTTCTTCGTAACAGCTGGCTCCTGATTTGAAAATTGGTTTTAATTAATTAAATATTTATTTATCAAAATTCCTATCTTTTTCTATTTTATCAATATTTCATCGAGAAGTTTTTTCAATTTATTTTTCATAAGGGATAGTATTAAAAGTAGAAAAACATCGTGAAACTTTTAAAAGCATAAAATTCATATCATATATGGCACTAACATGGAAATGTAAAATTTTTGATATTTTATATATTAAATAGGGTCTATGATGTCGAGATTTCAAGAAGGGGATAGATAGAATTAGACCCTTCATATAAAAAGTTTTATATGAAATAGGGTATTTTAAGGGGTGGGGGAGGGGTCTCCGTTGAACCGGGAGGTGGGTATGCTCGTGGCGGAACATATTAAGAAAGAATACTAATATAATATAATTAATTTAATTGTTTACATTAATAACCCCAAAACTCTTAATTAAGGATAACATGTTTTGAATTATATAATTTGAAAAAAGTTGGAGTTTAGGGTTATTAATTGTTATTTATATAATAAATTTGCTTTTTAAGTTATTCAAAGTGGATTTTCAATTCAAATTTTAGAAGTCAGAAAGTTTTTTTTTTCAATTATAGCTTAATCATTTTGTCTATTCAAATTTTTGAGCGTAATATTAGTATATTTAATACTGATTCCCTCAGATATTTCTTCGATTGAGATTCCTTTTCTAATTTTTTCTTTATTGATTCTTTTAGATTTCTCACACCTTTTTGAATGATAATCAATAGAAGACAAATCCCACAATATTATTATTATTATTATTATTATTATTATTATTATATATTTTATATTATTATTATTATTATTATGTATTTATTATTATTATTATTATTATTATTATTATTATTATTATTATTGCTATAATGCTATTATTGCTATTTGAGACACAAACCCATCTATTAATATCTTTCTCTTCAGTTTTACTTCCCATAACACTTCCAATTATTTATACATCCACTTTTAAGACTCCTTTAATGATTATCCTAACTACCTATTACAAGTGAAAAATTTTACTTTATACTATTTAGCTGAGATCTCTGAGTACAAATTTTATCTTACATATGAAGCTCTTTGATACATTATATTGTTTAAATTGTTATAAATCCAATTAAATCTTTCGTTTTGTTGATCAGTAAGGGTGTTTGAAAGCTCCATAGATTTTTGACAAAGAGAAAGGCTCTAGAATATTAAGAATATTTAATGTAAGAACCTTGCTTTAGCAAATACTAAAAACTTTACATTGTATTTAAAAATTTGCTTCACTAATTTAAAGGATAACTCTTTAATCTAAATGTGATATTTGTTCATTTTGCAGCTAATTGAGTCCTCAAGAACAGGTTTAATGAGAAATATCTAAAATAATTTATACAAGAAACGAATTTTTTTTAATTAAATATTAATCATTATTTTAGTCAATATATTATTTTCTTTGCTTAGATTCTCTTAGTTATTCAAGTTGCAACTTAAAAGTTTTGTTAATTTATTGTTTTGAGTATCTCTATCTTCAATTTCTAATTCTTGCTATGGTGACATAAAGAAATGCTTCCTTACGTCTTTCTTATCTTTTTATTTGTAATTAAACGATAGATTATGAATGAAATATCAAACTCTTTATTCAGAAAAATATTTCATTCTTTATCCAATGCAGTAATTCCATTGTTAATTTTCCCTCTCTTGATATTTATTTTAATAATTTTTATTTTAATACAATGATATAAACCCCGAGAGAAAGAAGCTGTTATAATTTATCATTTTACTATTTTTACTAAAGTAAATTCTCTATTTTTATAATATAAGAGCTCTGTTGTCTTTCTTAATATTAGCGATCACATTTAATTTTTCATTAAAAATTTAAAATTACCAATTATAATATAGAGAATATATATATGTGAGCTTTGAATAATCAAAAAATTTAATATGAAATTTTTAGCTTTATTGATAAGAATGTATAGCACGAAGTGAATTTCAATATTTAAGTTTAATTAAAGAATTTACTATTTTAAATAGATAATAAAATGATAATTGCACGTACTAATATAAAGTAACTAATTATTGAAATTTACGACCGGGCTTCACTAAAATTTCGTTATTTTTTTAAGAAATTTTTACCCCTTTAATGCAAGACAAACTTATTCGCTAAGGAATTTTGCTGAACACAATTCATATAAATATTCAAAAGTAGATACCAAAATGAAGTATGAAGCGTATTTTGAATTTCAAGGTACTTTTTTTGACCCATTCAAATTTTTGTTCTTTTAAAGCAGGAGATTATATGGGGAGGAAGTTTCCTCCATTGTATTATGATAAAAAATATTTTTAGGGAAGTTTCCTGCACTAAATTTTATTTTTAATTTTATTAAATTAATCTTTATAAAAACAATCAACCAATTTTAAGACGAATTTCGTTGTCTTAATAATTAATGGTTCATAAGAAATTTTTGAATGTATGTAAATATTTGTAAATTTATTATATTCTACATTTTAAAAAAAGTGCAGGAAACTTCTTCGAGTGCAAGAAATTCTCTCTATAATATATTATAGGTTCCTTTTCCTTTATCATAAAAAAATTCTTAATAACGTATAATTATTTAATTAATTTCAATTAATTATTTCGAAAATGGAATTTCATCTTTTTAACTTTCAGACACCATCGAAAATTTAAGTCAGAAATTCAAGGCAAGGTAAATTTTCATATCTACATTATTTCATAGTGTTTTCTGTACTGTAGGTCTTGACAAAGTCAGCTTGGCTTGTATAGATGATTTGATTCTACCCTTAATCAATCGGGTGCTGGATTGACGCGTTTCAGGTATAGTGCGGCAGTTTGGTTTTGTGGAAAAACCGGGAGATTGGGAGAGTCAAGCTCGGGGGCTAACACTTGCAAGTCCTAGGTGGCCCCTTTATAATCTGTCTTATAACTACAATAATTTAATTCTAAGATCATTATTAATCAATGTTAATCTCGAAATGATTAAATCAATTAAAATATAGAAGTGATCTTGGAGTTTTATAGAATGAAGCTTTAGAATTATTTTTTATAGAACTTCTCTAAAATAATACCAATTTTGACAACTCTCTATTTAATATATGAATTGAAATATCAAAATTCTTAAGTATGTTATTCTTATAAATGAATTTCTATAATTTTAACTTTATTTAATTGTAAACTTTAAACTAATTCTTTTTAGACATTTGAATTTATTAACAAATCGAGAAAATTTTAATAAATTTTATTTAATAGAATAAAATTTATAAACAATGGCATTAATTAAGTTAATAATTTATATTGATATAGATTTTTCAAAATTGAAATCGAAAAAATTGTTTTCTTTTCTTATCAAGAAAAACCAAAAAAATGATTGAATTAAAGGATTCATTTAAAATTAATTATAATTTAATTAAAACTATGATAGAAAATATATATTTTGAGTATTATAAATGAAGCTATATTCAATTAAGGGAGGAATATAAAAATCAAATTAAATTTATCTTCTTATTGAATTTTCGGTTAAAAAGTGAATTAATGGAGGAAAATACTCTTAGTTATTTTCTTATAATTTGTATTTTTTACTATGAATTACTTAATTTTATATTTAGTCAAAAATCTAGATAATGTCCAACCAAAATAAAATATGAACACGTTTAAAATTGAAGACATTAAAATATTTATAGGACGTAATTATAATTATGAATAATATAAAGATATTTCGAAAAACTATTCTAAAAAAAATGATTGACAAATAAATGATTAACAACTAAAAAAATTATATTTGTTTTTAAAAGTCAATAAGTATAAAATGACAGAGCGAATTTGCAAGTTAAATATTTTGAAAGAAGGATTAACCCTCTTTAAATTATACTTTATCTAGTTATTTTTAATTTTATTTGAGAAAATTCTTATCACAGATAGTCTTAACGTTATTATATTTTAAGAAGTTTTGTTTTATGATAATTTATTTTGGGATATTATAATTATTAGAGTTTACTAATTAAAAAAAAAGATAAGTTAACTTCCCATAATTAAAATTCTTATAATTAATTATTATAATGAAGGAAGATTTAAAAAAAATAAATCCTAATACAAAGCTTATAGAAAATAAAATTACTCTGAAATATCTTTGAAACTAAATATCCACAGACCCTACAATTGTCAATAATAGTCAGCTAACTATAACTATAATAAAAAAATTAATATTCAATTAAATTAAATTAAAATAAATTAATTTGATTTGTATAACTTCATTTAAAAACAAAAAGATACCAGCATTTTTATTAATCTAGAAAGCAAAATAATAGCAAAATAATAATAAATTAGGAATTAATTAATTAATTTTATTAATTAATATTGTACTTGCATGTTAAAATATTGAAAAACATAATCTTAATAAATTAAGATGAAAGAATAAATATTGTCTTTACATTAGGTTTATACTTTTTTGTTTATTTTATTTAGTATTTAAAGTAAATCAAATTTATTAAAAAACTTTATTTATATATTTAATTTAAAAATCTACCTTTTAACTCATTTATTTATAAATTCCTTAGCTTTATTCCCAAATTTAATTTAATTTTTTAAATAATTAATGGCTTTCTTTATGATTGCTTTTTTACTTTCAGCTTTGAATGGCTATAACTAAGTTTAAGCATTCAAATAAACAATGCTTTAAAAAGTATTTATAATTTGTAATATTCTTTAGAAGGAAACGATTTTGACAAATTGTTGTATAATAATTATCTAATATTTAGAGTTTTAAAATTAAAATTAACTGCATTTAATTATCTAAGAATTATAAAGTCTATAATAAAATGAGATAGTTTTTTTTACATGAATATTTCCTAAAATTTGTTTTTTATTCTATTTAAATTTGCTCATTTGAAATATATAAGTATCAATACTAACTTTTTCTAGAAATATTAAAAGCCCTATAAAATAACTATAATGAGATTAATTTCAATTAAATTTTCCTTATTTTTATTATATTATCAATTTTGGATTTCGTTTCTATTTCAGTATTTTTGTTAATTGACTTAAAGATATTAGATAAATAAATTGTTCAGAGAATTTAAATAATATCTTAATTTTAAATATTATAATCCTCAACCTAAGAAAATAGTCACTATACTTAATCTTTAACAAAGCGAAGTTTATCAATGAATTACTGTCCCTAGAATTCAAGTTTGGTTGATATTCAAAATTACACTTACCAAGATTTTTTAATTTTTATATAATATTACAAATAATATTAGAAATATGATGACAAAATTATAATCATTTTAACTGTAATATATTTACTCCTATAAAATGTAGTCGTAAATGAAAATTAAAGACTTTAAATAATGACAAAAAGAGTGGAACATAAGATTTAAGTCCAATTTATAAATATTTTCGATCACTAATCTATTGTAATTATTATTATTATTACCATTATTATACTCTATTGATATTAAAAAACAAAAAAAATCATATATACCATTAATAAATTTTTTAAATCAAAATAAATTTCCAAAAGCCAAAAAATACTGATCTCTTTAAATTTATGATATAAATAAGATAAAAATTTTCAATAGAAAAAAAAAATTAGGATTAAATATAAACAATTAAATGATATTTATATTAATAATAATAATAATAATAATAATTAGATCACATTGAGGTCTCTGGGGACCCCCGATCTTAGTTGCTTTTTAGTGCAAATAAGGGACAAGCCCTTTTAGTTAGGCGGAGATTCACTCCTGTATACTGAGTCTTCATATTCTTCTGTTGTTTCAAATGATATTTATATAAAATACTTAAATTTTGTTAACTATAACTCCAAAATACTTTTGCTCTGTAATATTGGCTACATAGTATTTTTCATTTTACAATGATTTATTTAAAAAGGTTCTTGAAAAAATAAATTAATATAGATATTTTTCTTAATAAAAAATAGAAGTAAAATTATTTTTCTTTATTATCTATCATATTAATTAATAATCTTTGCACATAAAATAAATAATTATTATAAAAATAACTTTTTTAGTAGTAGTAAGTAACTTAAGGTAAATTAAAATAACGAATTATACACACATGAATAAATCTAAGATCTCTCAACTTATTCTTGCTATTAACCTATATCGTTTAGATATTCAACTTGTTGAATTACTTTGTTGCGTCTCTTCTTCATACTCCATCACCTTTGTTTTACGTATACTCTCTTAAACATTACATTCGTTGGTTAATAGTATCAATGCCCTTCTAGTTGTCTAATACTTTGGTCATGTAAACCATATTTGAAATTATTTCAATTTTTGTTTGACTTTTCATTTCAATTAGTCTAATCTCCCTTGTTTGTTTTGAGATCATATCATGGTCTCCAGCAGCATTAAATGATAGTTGTCCACCAATGCTCTATCCATGTTGCAATAGTGTCTTATGACATAGTTCACTATAGTTCTTCCCAAGCTTAGTGCCATCATTGTTTCCATCTCATTATTTAGTCCAAAATAATTTCCATCTTATTTAGAGAGTACCTTCCCATATTACTTTAAATTTCTGGTTTTTTTCACAAATTAGTCTAAATCATTTTAAAGAGCTTCGTATCCTCCTAAAGCAAATTTTGATTGAAATCGTTGGTGTTGGTGTCTTTAAAATAGATTTTATTACTTTGTAATTTGATTGAAATGCCCCTCGATTTCCCTAACGCAATTCTTTTGAGTTGAATTTCCAATCGTTCTATTTCTTGTATTTTCATGAATTCAGTTGCTAACACTGTGGTATATTTGAAAAAAATAATAATGACCTTATTTAAGCCATAATTATCATGTCGCAAATTGTTGGATTGTTCGACTGTGTTAATCTTTGGTAAAAATATGTTTTTTTCCTATTATTCTAAGTATTTTTTAGAACTTATTACATATTGACTCCTTCAAATCTAATCTTGTTTTCTTTGAATAAGTCTTCTATTAGCTTAAGATATGCTTCTCTCTTATTACTCTTCCTTTTTGGTTTTTTTGTGTGTTCCAAAATTAAAATGAGAACTTTTTCTCTCCTTAAACCTATTTAACTGATTTCCTATTTGTTTAATTCAATTTTACTTTCTTAAATCTTATTGAGTATCACTTTTTCTATGATTTTACTTAAGTGAGAGATTATCACTATTAGTCTTGTGTTGCCTATTTCTGAGTATAAGTCACCCTAACCTAAACTAAAATAGACGAGTCTTCCTTCTTTAATGTATTTCGGACCGTTGCGGAATTCATACATTTTGTAATTTTAGTGCTTCCAGTCTTCGAAATTCTTTCTGAGTTTAGTAATAGATTTTAATCTAATCCGTCTAATTACCTTTTTAAATTTACATTCTCTAATACTTATGACTATGTCTTCAACATCGCCAAAATCTCCAGTTTCCTTCTCATCTATCTTTACTTTGTCTTGTCTTTTCTCTGCTCCCCCTTTTACCAGTTACTGTAATCTTTATTTATCTATTTGTAAAAATTTGTGACTTTTTTCTTGGATTGACCCCAATTCTCACTTTTTCTTAATTGATTTTCAATCCTTTAATTGTTTGAATTTATATTCAAACAATTAAAGAATTGAAAAACTTTAATCAACCTCTTTACCTGGTAAAACAATCCTCTAAAGTCATTTTTATCAAGGTAATGCTCTATATCTCTGATTGCTTCCTTCCACTGTACTTTAGTGATTTGGAATGAGTTTTTGAGACCACCGACTTTGTTTTTTATCACCCACTCTGGAAGTTGCTAATACCAATTCTTTTCTTTAAACTATCTTTCTAATTTATTTATGAAGCATGTTTGAATTGGTTGTTACAGGTCTTCGAGGGTTTATTCTCTCTATTAATTTATGAAGGTTTACCAACACTATTTCCTGTTGTCAAATATTCTTATCTATTATTCTCTATCTGATAGTTTGAAATCGTTTTCATAGATCTTAAACGCCAATTTTATTTGTAGCAACTAATGGTCAGTTTGTTTGAGTTAACAAGTTTCTCAGCTGACTGTTTCTACTTTAGAGAACATTTTGTCTATTTAATTTTCCTTCGTATGAGTTTCAACTTCAAGTGGAATAGATTCTTTCAGTCCTTCCTTATTTAGTCTTTTGTCTAATTCTTTAATTTGTAAATTGAAGTTGCCTATAAGAATGATTCTTTGTTTTTTGCACTTTTTTATAGATCTTATCATATATTTATCTGTTCTGAAGTTCTTTGACTTTGTTATTACAGTAAGGGGGTATGTATATTGTAATTATGTGTAGTGGAAAGTTTCCCATTATGTGTTCACTAGCATGAAATTCTTTATTAGGCTTTTTACATGGAACTTATTGACTAATATCTACTTTCATTGTCTGGTAATTTGTATTCAATTTCTCTCAATAGCTTATCTTTTTAAAGTTTACAGTTGACTCCTCTCACATTCTGTTAGGCAAATATTCAGCTCGATTGACTGCAGTGCTATCTATCTATTATTGTAATGGTTTGTTCCCTTCTTAGATGAGTTAGTTTTCTGTGAATATCTCGGTTCTTCTAACCCACCCTTCAACTTCTCTCTGAAGTAGGTAGAATTGAAATTGTTGACCGTTGTCTAGCTTTATGCTAAAATAGTCCAAATCCATGTATAATTTTTGTTATTATTCGATTTGGACGTTTTTATTATAAATCTTTTAAATATTTGAATTCACATACGAACTTTCGGGGGGTCTAATTCGGTGGCAGAAATATTCGAAAACCTAAGTCGTTGGCAACATTAATTTTTCAAAATTCACCAAAATCCTATGTCGGTGGCATAATAAAATTTTTTTCTTTTTCCAATTGGGAATCATTGAGTACCTCAATATATATGAAAATTTTATCACAGAAAGTTAATCAATCTTCATTATTACAACTTAGGCATTTGACGGACACAGTTTAACATATAAAATAAATTAGAATTCATAAATAATTTCTATCCCTTTATCAAATAATTTTATAATAAAAATATAACTATATAAATATCAATGAAATATTATCACATTGACAATTAGTGTATAACATACTTCGATTATAATTTTTTCAAAATATCATTATTTTTCAATGTGATAATATTTCATTGATATTTATATAGTTATATTTTTATTATAAAATTATTTGATAAAGGGATAGAAATTATTTATGAATTCTAATTTATTTTATATGTTAAACTGTGTCCGTCAAATGCCTAAGTTGTTATGATGGAGATTGATTAACTTTCTGTGATAAAATTTTCATATATATTGAGGTACTCAATGATTCCCAATTGGAAAAAGAAAAAAATTTTATTATGCCACCGACATAGGATTTTGGTGAATTTTGAAAAATTAATGTTGCCAACGACTTAGGTTTTCGAATATTTCTGCCACCGACTTAGACCCCTTCCCCCCTTCCCCGAACTTTCAACATAGTTCCTTGTTTAATTTTTGGTTTTTTTTATTTGTTGGAATTTTCATCTTCCATGTAGACTGGGAGTATTCATGATTTATATTTATGTTAAATAATAGTTTAATAACTCTAATAATAAAAAATACACTAGAATGAAATCTCTCTCAAACCCTCATTCAAAGATAAAGTTGATCCCTATATCTTGTTATTAAGACATGGAACAACTAAGCCTAAAACAAAGTCCATGTTGGTTCACACACTTAAAGATATTGCAAAGGTATTAATGGTATCCATAAGATATCTCAGACTAGTGGGTTCAAGGTAGAGTAAGCTATAAAGCTAAGTCAAACCAGGCAAGCAAAAACAGAATTAAAAGTTGCAAGCACAGTAGATAAACTACTTAGTCAATTAATAATCATTTGTTAAGAAGATAGGGCTATCTCTCCATACAAGGGCCAAGCTTTCCATAGAAAATTCCCAGAATATAAAATATCCCCTTCCTAAATTCAATATATCTACAAAAAATTGAAGATAAAATACAAAGTCACAGAAACACATACAATATAAGCAAGTTTAAACAGCAAGTGATTTAATAATAACGATAAGAAAAGTTCGCTTTACTACAGGATATGGTAGCTCAGAATAGAAAAATTATACGTTGACGAGGGTTATTTTTAAACCTTACAAAGTAGAGTAGCATGCATGGGCTAGGCCAAAATAAAATTAAAAAATACATAAAGTAGGCTTAAAACTAAAGACTTTCGCAGCCATAGTTGGCATAGTTGGAATCCGGACTTTAGGGTGATTTTATAAAAATAAAATCTATCAACTCAGCTACATCTCTGCCATAATTGACTATCTCCATATAAAGAATTAACAACAAAATGTTGCAATATTTTGGGACAATTTAAAAGGCCACCATAGCAAGACTGTTTAGAATAAAATAAAATATTAAAACTGGAGCTGCTTCTTTAACACCACATACTTGCCAGAGTTCCATTGTATAGAGGAAGTCTTCTCCCAAATAAAGAAAAAGTAAAAATGTCAGATGATATAAAATGACATCAAAGTGGGGGAGACTTAGCATATCTACTTTAGAAATTAACAATAGAGAGTATTTAAACTTAAACAAAAAGAAATATAATAGATAGGTACTTGAACAAGATGAAAAATTAATTTAAAAATAATAGCAAAAAATAACTGAACGCAGTTATAACAGCAAATTAATAGTGGTTCATTCCATAAATTATTTTCGGGTACCCTTTCTGACTGTGACTCTTGAGTCATGATAGTGTCTATGAGTTGAGCACTCACTGGTCTCTTACCCTCGATATTAGACTTGTAATCGGAAAATAATGTGAAATCTCATGGTACTCCCTCTTCTTTTTTTGTTAGCGAGGTCTTGACTTTAGCTTGATTATAGAAAGTGCTTTGCCTTTAGACTCTAATTATATATTAATAAATACAATAAATCTTACTTGAAACAATTGTCTCTCCTTATAGCTATCGATATACTTCATCCTTTATAAGTATTTTTTCTTTTTATTCCTCCAAGGTGTCGCTTAGATTTCTTGACCTATTTGCATGCTTTTTGAGTGAGGACAAATAGTTTGAATGAAGGTGCCCAAGACCCCATAGAAATATTTTCTATCTGGTTGCACTTGATAGTCTGGATAATATTTCATTAATTTCATGATTTATGGGTCTTTTAGAATTTGTTTAAAAATGTTCTTTACTGAAAGTTCCTCATAGTAGGGAACGTTTAGCTATACAACCTCTCCAGATTTTAAAAGGAACTTTTCGCAAGCTAAAAAGTCATTAATGAACCTCATGGTAACATGGCCATCAATTGGCAAAAAGTACCCCTCTATAAGTATTAACAATAGTATTTTATTGTTAAATCGCAAAAAATTTAACCAGTCATTTTTAGATCTAAATTTATTTCTAAATTCTCTGATGTCATAACTATGGACGTCTATGCTCTCGACAGGCTATGTTTTTTATGATTAAAAAGATATATTAAACGAAATCAATTAATTATTCTTTTGTAAAATTTGATTCAATAGTTAAAATATGTATACTTAGCTGATACTCAGGCTTGAGTATTGCTATACGTGCTGACCATAAATTATATAGAGCTTTTTTAATATGAAAGCTAATAATTATAAAATAAGCATTAGCTTTAAAAATAACTAAAACTTATTAATAATATAAAATAAATGTAATTAATATAAGAAGGAAACCACTCCTCCATGGCTTCCTAAATTGTGAATATAAAAAATTAAAATAATTTTAAAATTATATATTTTATGAGTGTACATTAATTCATAAAAAGGTTAATTTACTTACTCTTTGAACTCTTATATTGACTTCCTAAGTTTCTTCTCAAAAAATTTGGCTTCCTAAGTTTTCACTCTTTCCTATGTTAAGAGAAGTTTTATATTTAATAAAACTGTAGTAATATAGCATATCTATGCTTACATAAATACGCAATAATTTTTTAATTTTATTGATAAAAATATTATACTTACTTTAATGATTTAATTCAAGTCAAGAAGCCATAGTGCACTTACTATAGTTATTTTATTCTCCAAATAAAAAAAGTTTGGAGATTATAGTTCAACATGTATAAATGTAAAATGATAATTATACATAATTTATAAAATAATTATTACATAGTTTCAACTTATGTCATAACTTGCTAATAAATCTAATTTTAGAAAATAGGCTTAGTAATTTATATAATTTTTAATATTTCTTGATATATTAATGATAATTATAAAGTAAAAATAGAGTTATACTAAAATAAAATTAAATAAAAAATATTTATTAGCATAGTGATAAGATAGAATATAAAACCAATAACCTTTTAATAAAACTGAACCTAAGTTTCTACTCAAAAAATTGGACCTCCTAAGTTTCTAATCAATCCAATATTCATTTCAAAAGAATTCTTAAATAGCTAAAGCATAAATAAAACTTTTAGTAGAAAAATATTTTAGAACTAAATGCCAAAGAACATCAAAGCAAAAAAGCTTATCAAGTGTGAGTAGTACATATGCAATTATTGTGAGTCACCAACTAATCATGAGAGCCTAAATTCACTCGAAGTTCACCAGTCTAACTATCATAGGGAGGTTCATAAGGTAGCAAGGTACATGATAAAGCTTAAGGAACGTAAATTCAGCATTGTGGAAAAGTATAGGGGAGAGCATACAATTGTAAAAGACATGAAACTGTATACAAACTTAAAAATGACAAAACTAAAGTAATAATAAAAAAAGAGAGAAGATAGCTCAAATTAAAATTCCCGAAAGGCCCAGCAAAAATAGAAACGGAGGTTATAGATGGGTACAAGCTTATAACAATTTAGCAAAACATCCATTAAATTAAATATAAAACAAATAACTTAGCTTGTCATATTCTAGGGAGACATAAATGATTAAAAAATATGGGAGCTAATTGCAAATGACGCTATGTTAAGGCAAACTTTATAAAGCAATACTATTGTAGAAATACATTTGAATTTGGAAAATTAATTATAATTAAATTAATAATAAATCAAAATCGTGGCAGTTAAAGTTGGCCAATTTGAACGATCTTGGGCTCATTCGATAGAGAATTCAAAATTAGCTGGACTTTACTATTGGCGGTACTATTTTATCGCATCGAGGGAGCGAGATAACTTCACTTTAATTAAACTCCTCTAAATTCATTAAATTATACCCTCACATTAAAGTCAAGTTATCTCGCTCCATCGATGCGATAAAATAGTACCGCCAATAATAAAGTCCAGCTAATTTTGAATTCTCTATCGAATGAGCCCAAGATCGTTCAAATTGGCCAACTTTAACTGCCACGATTTTGATTTATTATTAATTTAATTATAATTAATTTTCCAAATTCAAATGTATTTCTACAATAAATGGACCCTGCATACAAGAATAAAATAAGGAGTTCCCTATGGTACCGTGAGTGATGAGGAAATTCTAAAGATGCCTATAGAGTTAGTACAAGAGAGAGGAATTCTCATTATGTGGTTTGTAAATCAAAAGAAAGAGGTTGCAAGACAGTTCTTCAAAGATCATGGCTATTATGAAGTCGAGAAAGGTGAATAAATAAAATTGAAAAAAATGATAAACTACATAAAGGATCAGGCATGTACACAGCCCATAATAACGAGAGCTTTCTTATTGGGGAAAAGTCCAGTTGATAAAGGCAGAGACTTGAGTTATGGACATGAATAATTAGTAGCTTAAGTATAGAATAAATAATTAAATTAATAAGTTTAAATTATTATATATTATGATTCTTCGTCTGTTACTTGATTGATATCCGTCCTCCATTTAGTCCCCGTCTTTTTTCATTTCTTATTTTTTTTAATTTTTTTTAATTTAATAAAATAAACTTTTTAAGTTGAATTATTATATGAAATAATAAATTCTCCTTATTTATATTTTGTGGATATATCTAATGGTGGAAGAACTAGATGCTTTTAAAGTGACTAATAATTTACAATATAATTCACTACTGGTATAATTAAATTTAAATTTTATTTATATTTTTACAATTGTATATTATTTTTACAAAGCCAGTAACTCTTGAAAATTTAAATCAAGTTATAGTTGTAGCATTAATCAAAATAATTGGATAACTCCTCAAAATCATTTAAAATAAACTAAAAATAATTATCATTTATTTATAGCATCAACATTTAATACATTGACCTATGTGAAAATTTAAATTTCATCAGTTGCTCTATAGAAATCTCTTTCATCTTTGTCATTTGGGATTAATTATAAATTTGGCATTTTATTTTATTAATAATGGATAATCAGTTCAAACTCTAATGTTTTTAAATATATATCTAAATAGATATAAACCCCAAAACCCAATTCATATATTCCCTCTAGATTTATAGATTGGTATAGTGACGATATAATATCGATAAATAACGAAATTAAAAACTTCAAAATTTACTTATTATTGGGCCTTCAAAGTGCAATTTCCAATAATCAGTAATGTGGGAAAAAAGTTTGAATTTCATTTCGGTTCCAGACTTTACTATTGAATAGAGCATAGTCAAAACCCTAAAACCGCTCAGTGAGGTTTATAAGTGCTTTGATTTGTAGGTTATAGTTGGTGTCTTATTGGGGTTATTAGAGAAATTAGGCCAATTTGCAAAATGAGAAATAGAAATTAGCGAAATTTAGGGTATATTTATGATGAGTAATATTTAGATCTTCTGCTTAAGTTTAGGTTTAGTACGATTTTTAATATAGACTAAGTCAAACAAGTACTGAATTATGCAGCTATAGCAATGCAATTACACAAGAGTGCCTCAACTGTTAGGTATCACTGCATGTTAGCTGTTTAGCATTTTATTTCTGGTTCTCAAAAGCATCCTGCAAGTAAACAAAAGCAAGCTCATATTAACTACCTTTGCGACTTGAAGACTTTAAAGTATTGGGCACACTTTCCACTCAAATAGCGAGCTGTGATGTTTCATCGTAAGTTTCCTGACATGCGTATCTCTCCTTAAACTATAGCCAAAATTTATAGAAGAAATGGTACTACTTTCAAGACTGTCAACAGAGTGTAGAGAGTGATTAATTTTACAGTGCCATTTTATATTAATAATTTGAACTATATATATATGATTAAATGCAGAGGGTTATTGATTATAACATCAAGTTCCTGCACGCTGATGAGGCTGTGTTTACCTTCAACACTTTTATTAATAAGTCTTGGTATATTAAATATGATAATATAGAAGTGTATGACTAAAAAGTAAAGGTAGTCACCCATGCAATTTTAGCTGATATAAGTGAAGATTCAGGCTTGCAGAGTTATGTCATTCACCCTCGCTAGAGTTCCTAAATAAGCTCAGAGAGAAGTATAGTAACCAAGAGATCATCCTGATTGTTGATAAACTGTCAGTTTATAAGATTAAGTAGTCCAAGAAAGCTAATGAAGACTTCAACATAACTCCTGTTTCCAACGTTCCTTATAGCCCTTAATTTAATGGAATGGAATTCTAGTGGAGTAGAATCAATACTCATTACAAGAAGCTGTTACTATATCATCCTATTCATGACTTGCCTATCAATACAGCAGACTTGATTCAAAGCAGCTGTAAGAGAGTGAGCGTAGATAAGACAACAATTTGTACAAGAGAGGGAAGAATGAATATTTATAAACAAGTTTTAGATTTAAACGAATGAATATATTCACATATTAAATATGCTCATAATGGGGTTTGGCTTCTCTTTTTTCTCCTCTTCTTATGGTTGCTTTGTCCCATATTTCTTCTCTTAGTGCAAGCTCTTGCATCTATGTTCATTTCATCTGGCTTTTAAACATCTTTATAAAGTCTCTTGCTGACTTCATGAATAGTCTATGACTTTCTCTCTCTGCGAACCTTCGCATGCTCTTTCATTAGGAATATACCAGTTCCAGGTTTCCCTACAAAGTTATTAATCAAAGCTTACTAGAGAGGAATGGATGCTTCTTAAGCTCTGCGAGCTAGGTCTCGCTTATTATTATGCCTTGCTTCTTTTAATCTCCAGGATAAATAGAGTAGCGTTTCTTGTGAGCTTCTTCAATGATCTCACTGAGATGTCTCTCTCTCTTAAAGTAACAAGAACACTAAAGAAGAAGCTCCTTTCTGGAAGTTTTTTAGAGAGTTGTTTCTTGGTAGGAAGATAAACTTCCAACTCTTCATCTTTCATCGCATCATCGTAGAGATTAGTAACAGAAATTTCTGGGTAGTTTGGTATTTCTATCAACTTAATTTAATTGTTTTTGAAGGCTTTCTTCTCATCACACAGTATCGCTTTTAAGAATGACATTTTGGTACCTTCCATCGTTGGAAGGAATAATCCCACTATAGTATATGATTAAGTATATGCTGCATGCTTACTATGTTGAGTGAGGTATCGATATAGATCTTCCTTACTTCAAAATCTTGAGATAATTTCTTAATCTTAAACCCTTTTCATTACAGTACTTATAGATTCCATCCTTGTTCCTTCTCTTCTTATTGAATTCCAAATAATAATATTTATAATTCTGGATCCTACTGCTTAAAATCTTAGTATTGAATATGAGCATCTTAAAGGAGGTCAACCTAGTAAAGATACATGGAGAAAGTTGGCAGAAGCTGTAACAAACTTCAGAGATTGATCTCCATTTTTATAAATTTAGTTCCATTAACTTAGTACTAAATTTGTTTAAATTTAATTAGTACTGGTACTAATTCTGTTTAATTTTAATTGGTACCAATTTAATAGTACCAAAACTTAATTAGTACCTAGTTTTAAACTAATGAGGTTTTAATGGAAAAGTTCCAAAATGGTTTAAGACTTAATTGGTACCAGTACCAATCTGAATTTTATCTAAGTTGGTACAAAAATTAAAAATATTAAGCATAAAATTTGAAAAATTATAGGTACAAACTTAGCATAAATATGAAATCTAACACTTCTAAATCAACCATTAGTGCAGCAATGTCAACTCCTATACATAGCTGCTAAACTTATGAGGTTATTAGAGCTTTATAATAGAAATTTAAATTTGAATTTAAACATGGCGGCTAGCTTAAATCGTAAAGCTACCTCTTGGCAATGGTCAATCATAGCTAAACTTTGGCACCACTAAAAGGCGAGAAGTTATTTGTTTTAAGAGGGAGGTAGAGCTAAGAGCTCTATAGTTTGAAACAGAGGTCTTCAAAATAGAAGTATAGAACTTAAAGGAGAGAGCAGAGATAGGACTTTAAACATAAATTGAATATGTTGAGGAGCTAAAAGAACAGCTCCCTATAGAAAAGATAAAAACATTTTTATGTGAAGACTGCTAGAATCTTTTCTCAACTGAACAAAGCTTGATGAGACACCTTAAAGAGTTCACTCTGGCAAAGCCAATATATATTTCAAGCATGACAAAGTGGATGAAAGGTACTAATGCACAAATTGTATGAAGTCTTATACTCACTCTGCAAAAGTTAAGAAGCACATGCAAAAGCATAACCTCAGTGAGTTCTTGATTTGCTAAAAGAAAATCAAAGAGAGTTACAGGAGAAGCTCAAGAAACAGAAAAAAATAAGAATTGATGAACTAACCTGCAGGCAATACAATTCTAGCCTGCTTCAAAGCAAAAGCTATGAACATTCCTGCATTGAATGCAATTAATCTAAGTAGTTGTATTGAGAATTACTTGCATATAAGTGTTCCTAACAAGGCAAAGCTTATAGTATTTGATGAGTATGCATACAAGGTATACCCTTTCAGATATCTCCTTAAGAACGAACAATACTATAATGAGTTAGCTAACGAATATACGATTCTTAGAGAGGCAGAGAAAAGATTGCAAGAACTTGCTTAAGCTAGATGGTGTTATTTTAAGCTATGGTTTTATAGCACTAATATGAAATGACTCTGAGAGATTATTTATATCATAACAGATACCCAGATGATTTGAATGATATACTATCACATATGATAAAGGGTGTCAAGGAGTTGCACGAACTTGGATATGTTCATAGAGATTTGAAACCTGAAAATGTAATGCTAAACCTCTGCCCTTTAGAAGTGGTAGTTATCGATTTCAATAGAGCCTTAAGATAAGAGATAGTAACTTTAGCAAAGGTTCTTGGCACTCCTGGCTACTTCCCAATAAGAGAAGTGGACAAATGGATCAGTTTAGTGGGATGTATAGGCAGTAGATGCTATAATTTTAGAGAGTGACATGGAATTCATGTCTTACTATGGTACCAAGTAAGAGAAAAAATCAATAAGTTTAGCCAGTAAGCATATAAAGCAGGAAGATATCTGCAAAGAAATCAAACATATTGTAGACATGATAATTGTAAGAGCACCATTATTTCCAAGATTATCCTTAAATGATTTACTTGAACCACTACAGAGAGCAAGATTCAAGAGATACAATCAAGACAAGCAGATAAAATTTGTTTGAGTTAAATCGCCTAATAATCATTAAATATACTTAAAATTCACATAAAACCTGCGCTTTCTCTACTAACCCCAACTATACTCTCCAAATCAAAGCACTTATAAAACTCACTAAGGGGTTTTGGGGTTTTGAGTTTGTAGATGAAAAATATGTGGTCCTTACCTTACTTTTAACATCTGTGAGCTGAGTTGAGTCATTTGCAAGGTTCCTGGGTCACTCATTTTGAACCTCCTTTTTTCCTTAAATTTAAATTTTAATTAAATTATTTATACTATTAAATTATAAAACTTAAATACAATGGTAGATATAAATTCTGCAAAGTTTTTCTATTATTTATTTTTATAAAAATAGATTCTCTTGATACCTTTGGTTTTATCCCTCTCTTGCATAAGTAATTTAATCAGCACATGTGTTTTTTATTTTTTTTGTACACATGCGTTTGGGGTTTTTTGAGGGGTTGAGGTTAAAATATTTAATTAACTAATATGTCTAAAGGAATTTAACTCATAAATAATAAATTTTGACGTATTTATTGAAAATTAAGTATGAAAATTTTTGTAATATTTCTTAAGAAATACAATTTTTTATTCTATGATAATTACATATAAATTATAATACAATCATGCTATATAAAACCACGTTAGTCAAATAAGAATAAAGATTAGGGATTAAGAAGTATAAAAATTAGGATATATTTATTATTGGCTTAAATATAATTAGGCTAAAAACAAATTTACGCACACTGATTGGTTTATTTTATAGAAACAATTATTAGAGAAAAGGGTTTTAATTATTAGCCAAAATATTAATTATTTTCACCAATAATAATTTGAGTTTAATTTTATAATTCTTAATCCCCAAGCTTCATTCTTAATTGACAAACAGGGTTTTAGTTAAGACTTTTAATAAAGTGAAATTTTTAACATTATTTTACCAATAAAAATGTTGTTCTAAATTTTATAAATTTAATACTATATTCAGTGCTAATAATGAATATAATAAAAATTATTTCTTAATTCAGAGTTGAAAAATTCTATAAATTTAGGTCCCAGTATTCTTATTAAATTTTGGAAAAAAGAAGTTTATTGAACTAAGTTTGTATTTATTTATTTTTGATTACATCATTTATCCTTCCATTGTTAACTATTTATTTTTAAAAGATGACTTAAGGGGGGAAATCGGGGATAAGACATAAATAAGTAAGAAAAATATTTTTCCTACTTATAATTTTTAATTATAAATTTTCAAGCTTGAATTTGAGATAAAAAATTAGAGAAATTAATGATTATATTTTTTTTATAAGTTTATATTTATTGAAATCTTACTTAATCATTAATTTGTATTCGAATAAATTAGACTTTGACTAGTATTTGCTAAGTAACAGAAAGACTTAATAAAATTCATTTCCCAAAAATATCGATTTTGTACTATATAAATTTTTATCAACTAAACTTTTTTATCATTAATGTGTAAGAAAAAATTAAGAGTTAAAATATTTAGTATAAAAAAAATATTCATCCATAAAGAGTTTGGTACCTCTTCCCATTTAAATATTAGTCCTAACTTTTTATAAAATTAAAATTGAATAAATAACCACTGTATTAATTATAGTTAAATAGGGAAGTTTATCATAGCAAAATGTTAAAGGTTATTAATTGTGGAAAAAATATTATTTTATTGATATTATTGTTGATATTACTAATACTTTTAATTAAACTTAAATTTATAATTAAAATAAAATTCATTCATTGCTATCTTTTATATTAAAATATTAAATAATTGAATTGAAAATTAAATTATTATATTTACAATATATTTAGCATATTTTAAGAATCTTTAACTTTGAAAAAATTATTTTGCAATCATAAAATTAAAAATCTTTAATTTTGAATAATGGACAACATATTTTATTTTAATACTTAGTAAAATTGTGAATTATCGACTATAACTATATAATAAATTGTCAATAAAATTACTGTATTTTAATTTATTTTAAGTAAAAATGCATTTATTTAAATTATATAGGACTACTTATATAAATAATCGAAAGAAATTCATAGAGAATTAAATTGAATAGAAATGATTCATATTTTTTATATAAAATTCATACAGAAGATTTATTTAGATGAATTTTAATGAAATTTAGATTTTAATACTTAACTATATAAATATCTTGGCAAATTTAAATTTATTTTTTATAATTATATTTTAATTAAAGGAAAATAAAATTATTAATAAATTCAAAATAATTTATACTTACTTTCTCTTTAATTTGTTAATTTTATATTTATTAATGCATTTCTTTCTAGATTTTGAATTTAAATTATTGATTCTTTTTATTTTTCTGAATCCTAATCTGTTCCTATATTTTGACAATGACTTAATGACAAAAAAGAGCCCGGAAAATACGAGGTACTTAGTAGAACATTACCCAAGCGAGCTGCACATAGCAAAGTGTTCCCTCGAGGGATACAGTTAGTAAGAGAGAAGTGAGCCCAATACTTCAAAGTTTTTTCATTAATAAGATAGTCAGTATGCTTCTATAGAAACTTTGACTTCCTCTTAGGCATAAAAATTCAGCTATTATTGCTTTAGTTATACTGCTATAAGGAAGTGGGAGCGAAAAGAGGATGGACTTTGCTTTAAGAGCAGTGCAATTAACTTATAATTGAGCACTGGTTTGACTTTTTCATTGTATTTATCAGATCCATATCGCATTTTAAACAATAAATCTATCTACTCTTCATCATAAATAGACCCTAAAGGCTTGTTAATTTTAGTCTCTCATTTAATTAATACCCCAACCAACAAATTCCCTACAAATTAAAGCACTTAAAAATTTCAATGAGGGGATTTGAAATTATGAATGCCCTTCAATTTGCCGCTCTCATCAATATTAGCGTTGGCTTCAAAAATTTAAAGAATCTGATCACCTTGCTCAAAAAGTTGAACTAAACTATTCATTTTAATTATCATTTATGAATAATAATTTGAAAATTAGATGATTATAAGAATTCGATCAATAATAGATGAAAAACAATAAGCCAATATACAGAGTGTAAATCTAAAAAACGCTTCATTGTCTTTTCATGTTCCTTTTTCAATATTACCATTTGCAAATTTGAATACTCCTTCACCATATTTTTAGCTGCTCTGCGAAGTCTTTGTCTGTTCACACCACCACTCTTACCAGGTGCAACCCCTGTAAAATAAAAAATTTAGATATGTTTTTTGTAACTTACATTTTAAGTGAGTGACACGGCATCTTCTGCTCAGACATTTTTTCATTTTTGATTATTTCTAATTAATTTCATTATTAATTATCAAATTCTAATTATAAATCGTAATTACATAACTCTAATATAGGTGCTTAGCAAAAGAAAAAAGCTTACCAGGGCTTTATTCTTCAATCTATAGGGAAAAGACTCAGCAAGCTGATCTAGCTCTTGCATTGAACTCATGGAATTTTTAAATTTTTATTATAGTTTTATATACTGGATTTTTAAATTTAATAAATAGATTATTAAAAAATATCACTGTATTCTTCAAATTTACTATAAGAAAAACCTCTCTCCTTCACTTATCAAATGGATTTTAAAGAGTTACAGCCCGCAAACCAGTTAAAATTCTATGCTTTTTAATAGCAACATACAAAGGTGAAAAAGTAGGCTTGTAAGAAATGGTTGACCCCATGGGTCTTTTGAGTGCTTTTCGAGTCTGGCCTCATTGAAAACTGACTTTGGGAAAATTCAAAAAATTCGAGGGTCTAATGGCGAATTCAGCTCTATATTTTTCATGTATAAATAACCATTAGAAATGTGCATTGAAGGTAGAATGGAAAGCAAAGGCACTCATTTTCGAAAATCGAGGTCATGGTTAAAGGTGTCCATACTGGCTTCTAGACTTCAGACTAGATTTTAGACCCTATAAAAGGGGTTTTTTATACTATAGTTGAATTTTGAAAAAAAAAAGTTATTGGGAAAGCTACTGGATTTTATTGGAATATCAACTTAGTTTAGTATAATTAACACTCTCAACAATATATTAACACTAGAACACACAAACCGTAATTAGCAGCTTTCTTAGAGACTCTCTTTCTAAAACTCTTTAATTAGCCCTCTGCTAAAAAGTTAAATTGTGAAGTTTGAAAAATCACTATTTATCGATATTCTATCATCACTATACCAACTTATAAATTCTATATTAATATATGTATTGGGGTTTATTTATAAATAAACATAAATTTTTATTTTTAGCCTATTTTAAAATAAATTTTTACCGAAAAATAAACAAAGGTTTGTGTAGCAGTTACTGATCCACCTTAAAATGCTTTTTGCATGGCTTAGTTATTATCAAATGTCACTTCTGGTTCTTTAAACACTTATTCATAAAATTATAAAATATTGATAAAGTATTTAACTTTCTATTAAAATTAAATTAGAAATAATTGAAGAAAAAAAATACATTTTAAGAAATAGCACTTATCTTTTTATTTTTAACTAATTTTATAATTTATTGAATTACACAGATTAATAAACGACTCTAACCTATAGTAAAATCTACTGGTCAGACTAAATGAGCAACTAAACTAACTGTCAAACATATTAAATCATCACATCTGGGTCTTCGTATTTTTAGAAGAGTGACATTAACTCAGGAATTGGGGAGTATAAAATTGTGTTTAACAGTCAAAACTCCAAACCCCTGAAGTTGTTTGATTGAGTTTTTGATTGATAAAAGTAGACTATTAGTGCATGCTTTATTAGGGTTTTAATAGCGTTTATGTAGGGGATTAGGATTTAAATGTAATGTAAATTAGTGTTTAAATGCGAGTTTTGGGGTCAGAATATGACAGTGATTATATAGATCTGCTGTTTAAGTTGCGTTATAGATATGATCATTACAGTGAATAACTCAAATCTATTTTAAATTACACTTTTATTGCAAGGTTGCTCCACAAATCTACTGCTACTGTTAGGTCTTATTGCCTATTAGCCTATTAGCATTGAATTTAAAAAGATTGCAACTTAATTCTAAACCAAATAGGCCTTAAAAGTTTGAGCAGCATTATATTGATTATCTTATTGGTGATAAGACGCTTTAATACTGGGCTCATTTATCTTTGGCCTTGAGAGCAGTGATGTTTCATCGCCAATTCCTTGAGCTTCATATCTCTGCTTTATCCATACCTAACATATATAAAAAGAATGGAATATCTTACAAGACAGTCAATCGCATAAAGAGAGTGATTGACTTTAATGCTCCATTTTATAAAGATAATTTAAATTATATATTCGATGAAATGCAGAGGGCTTAAGAGCATAATATAAAGTTCATACACGCTGATGAGGCAGTATTCACATTCAATACCTTTATATCGAGGTCTTGGTATAAAAAATATAGCAATATAGAAGTATATGATTAAAAGATTAAGGTTTAAACTCATGCTATTCTTGTAGAATAAGTGAAGATAATGGCCTCGAGACCTATGTAATTCACCCTCGTTCTATAAAGACTGAATAGCATATTTAGTTCTTGAAATAATTCAGAGACAAGTACGCTGACTAAGAGATTATTCTGTTCGTTGATAACTTGTCAGTTCATAAAACTAAAGACTCAAGGAAGAAGTATGACAGAGTAAACATAACACATGTATTTAATGTACCTTATAGCCTTTAGTTCAATGGAATAAAGTTATATTGGGGGTTATTGAAAGGTCATTATAAGAAATTGCTGCTCTAACATTTGATGCATGATTAAAAGATAGAAACAGTCGATTTTATTAAGAGTGCTGCTAAAAGAGTCAGTGATGAGAAAGCTAAAGTGTGCGCAAGAGAAGGGAGATTTTGTGTTTATAAATAAGTTTTAGATTTGAAAGAATGAATATTTTCGCATAATAAATTAACCCATAAAGTGATTTAGCATATCTTTCTTTTCTTCCTCTTAAGGCTTGTTTGGGTCTATGTTTTTTCTCTTAGTGCCAGCTCTTGAATCTATGTTCATCTCGTCTGGCTTTTATAAATCTTTGAAGAGTCTCTTACTCTATTCATGCTTTACTTAAGACTTTCTTTCTTTTCTTAATTTGCTGCGCTCTCTCATCAAGCAGTGCCAGGTTTTTTCTATAAAGTTAGAAGACTAATCTTACTAAAGATGAATGGATGCTTATGCTATTCCTACAACTAGGAGACACTGATTTTTATTCCCTACTTCTCTTTTTCTACAGGAGAGATGCTATAGCGTTTCTTATGAGCTTCTTAAATTACTTCATATAAGAACGGAGCCTTCAGAGTTCCAAAAAGGCCAAAGAAGAAATTTCTCTCTGGCAATTTTAAAGAGAGTTGTAGCTTTGATGGAAGGTAGAGAGCAACATCTGGATCACTCATAAAATAATCATAGAGATTGTCACTGATATTTCAGGATAGTTAGGGATCTCGATTATTCTGATTTCATAGACTTAAAAGCTTTTTTCTCTTCACTTAGAAATGCATTAAAGAATGATAAATTTGTTCCATCCTGTGTTGGAAAGAACAATCCGATTATTTTTAAGTTAGTTATAAGTGAAACTTACCTTACTTTACCAAGTATTTGTAAAGGTCTTCTTTACTTCTGACTTTCCTATTAAATCTTGAGATTGTATTCTCTTCATTGCATCAATCATAGACTCCATCTTGCTTCTAGTTTCTAAAAATGTTTATGAAATTTAAAATTATGGATATCCTTTCTGAACTTACTAAAATTTTACGACTAAACAGGGAGATCCAACTGGGGGGTCAATCTTAATCACATATATAGAAAAAGAAGGAGGATTTTTCTCCAAGTTTCAGAGTTTGACTTCAATTTTAATCAAACTTTCTCCATTAAATTGCTCCTAATAATAATTAATTTAATTAGCTGGTGCTCCTAATTTATTTAAAACTTTATTTATTAGGAATCTAAACTATGGTCAAAACCGTATTAGGTGGTACATTTAAAAAATCATATTATTAAACTTCCTCTCCTTATTTTGCGAGAACAAATTTAAGAGGACCACTTAACTTAACAAAACACATTTAGGTGCATTTTAATGTATAAAATGGATGAATTAGTATATAAATTATCTCAAAATTTAAGTAAATTGAAACTAATGTCACACACTCTGTTCTTTCCAAACCTTTCTAAATCGTTGAGGATGTGCTTTTACTCCAGTATAAAGGTAGAATTTATTCAGCTTATATAATTATTAATAATATTTATAAAATGAGCGGTAACTTACTTAGAAAAGCGGCAATGCTTGGCAATAGCCAGCAAAAACTTTCTTTCATGAATCAAAAGAAAATTGAGATGTGTATCTCTACCTAATATGAACCTGAAATTCTTTTACCTTAGTTCTCAGAGTTTGAATAGAAATTCAATTGTAAAAAAGATATGCAGAGCTAAGAAATATAATGTGAGGTACCAATAAAAATGGTTGAAGAGGAGGAAGAGAAAAAAAATAAAGATTGATCATTTTTGTGAAGAGTGTTAGAAGAACTTTACTTATAAATCTGCTTTCAAACGTCATATTTTAGAGCAGCATTCTAACAAACTCAAGCTCTATCTTAAGCATAATAAGATTGATGGAAAATATTTCTGCCCATACCGTAATAAGTAATATAATCATTCAAATGATCTAAAAGTTCACCTCGAAAAACACCATGGTAAGAAGTTTGAGGTCATAGATCCGAAGACTGGTGAAGTATTTCTTTAAAAAAGAAAGCCAAGAGACCCTTTAGAATCTCTGGAGCAAAGAGATAATAAAGAGAATAATCTCATTAAAGCAGTGAGAAAACTACCTGCCTCTGAGATAGTAAAAATTACTCTCAAGATGCATGCACTTAAGCTTCCTATATTGAATATAATTGGCCTAACTGAGTGCAAAGAAATCTATCTTATTCTTTAGGATATATTTGAGAAAAAAGTCATAACTGATAAGAAGTTTACTTACAATATTTATCCATTCAATTACTTTAAATATGATAACAAGTATCAAATGGAGTTTGTCAATGATTATCAAGCTCTTGATTAAGCAAGGGATAGACTGAGCAGATTTATAATTAAGCTTCAAGCAATTCTCCTTGCTTAAAATCATGTAGCTTTTCGCCTACCTTTATACTAAATCACATTAAGAGATTATTTTCATGACTAAAGGTGTCCAAAGTATCTACCTCTTATTCTAATATATGTCTGCAAAGGTATTGAGGAGCTGCATACTTTAGGATATGTGCACAAAGATTTAAAGCCTGAAAACATTATGCTTGACTTTACAGCACTCAGTGGTAATAATATACTTCAATAGATCGTAGAGAGTTGAGGCTTCAGGACTGGCCAACGTTCGTGGTACTCCTGGATATTTTCCAGAGAGAGAAGACTGGAGGGATGGAGATATTAGGTGGGATATCTGGGCTCTAGCAGCAATAATAATAGAGTGCGATATGCAAAGAAATGACTGCTACAGTTGTAGAAGAGAAAATATTCAAAGCAAAGAATCCAGCAGTATCTAGAGCAATATAAGATAAAAGGTAAAATGAGAAATATGGCTGAGCAAATTATCCTGAAGCCTAACAACAGAGCAGAACATCAATTGACTAGATAATTAGTTGGTTAGAAGAAATTAAGTTTAGAAAGTTGCCTCATCATGCTAAGGTACTGTTTGAGTGAATATTTAAAATAAAAAACCTAAAATTCATACTAATTTGCATTACATTTAAACCCTAATCCCTTACATAAACCCTTTTAAAACCCTAATAAAGCATGCACTAATAGTCTACTATTATCAATCAAAAACTCAATCAATAAACTTCAGGGGTTTTGGGGTCTTGAGTGTTGGCAATAAGCTAAAATATCATATTTTGAGTAAATTAATTAAGTAAATCAAGATTATTCATATATCTATATTTATATTAATATTTTTATATTTTTAGGTACTCTACCGTATTTGAGATGTTTTGTGGTGGAGTCCCTTAATTAAATTAATTAAAAAACAAATTAAACTTAAATGCTATAGTCAAAGTGAAATAATTTCTCTATAAAAAGTAATATATAAAGTAATTAATATTCATAAATTAGGATAATTATAATTTAATATTTAAAAAACTGTAATCTTTTCGTAGAATTGCAAAATAAAGAAACATTTTTTATTTATTCCCTCCTTGCATTTATAACTAAATATTTATTACTTTTTATAGAAATTATTCTCTTTGACTATAGCATTTAAATTTAATTTATTTTTTAATAAACATAATTAAGGTACTCTTCCACAAAACAGCTCAAATGCGGTAGAGTACCTAAAAATATAATAAGATAATATAAATATAGATAAATGTGTAATTATGATTTACTTAATTAATTTACTCAAAATATGCTATTTTAGCTAAATTTTGTGCCAGCTGACACATACACTTTCGAAATTTAGTGGAGAACAAACATCAGCGATTCTTATCAATTTATAAAACTAAAATTAAAAAGGAATCTAAATTTATAAAATATAGTTGACTTTTAGACTTAATAAATATTGTTCTACTGAAATTAAAAATTGTTAAATATGGGTTTTAATCCTACCAGTCAATTGTCATGAAATAAATATATTATTTATAGTGTCATTGTGATTGAGTCTGATTCAAGCACAACATCTTCATCAACCACATCTACAACAACATCAACTACCACGACTACTAGTACTACAATCACCACTCCCACTACAAGTTTAACAAGTAGTTTAACATCTAGCAGCAACACATCAACAACTTCGAACACTACAACAACCACTCCAGCACCAATCGCTTCAACAATCCCTCCAAAGTACTAAATCTAACAAAGAACCAATACACCTCCTTACTTCTCTAAAAGACTTTAAGATCTATAAGTATCAGTTAGCTAAGTACTTGAGAAAATTCAAAACCCCAAAACCCCTTCAGTAGTTTGATTGAGTTTTTGATTGATAAAAGTAAACTATTAAGGCATAATTTATTAATGTTTTGATAGGGTTTATGTAGGGGTTTAGGGTTTAAATATTAATAATTTAAGTGAGTATAGCTAGCGAATTTTAAATATTTCACACAAACATAAGGTTAGATTCATGTTGCAGTTCTCTGATTTGATTAATGTTGAGTATGCAATTTTTCTGACCCCTCCATTAATTTTATTTTTATCGAGATATTTTTTTATTCTTTACTTGGAATCACTCTCACTTTTACAGCTAAAGTAATCGGTCCTTGGCATATCGCTATCATTTATTATTGCTGCTAATGCACATTGATCCCAAGCAATATCTCCGTCTCTCCAATCTTTTCTCTCGGGAAAAATCCAAGGAGTAAGTATACTTTTTCTAATGCAGATGTTTGCACTCTTTAAGCTCTATTAAAATCAATAAATAGACTCTAAGATGTTTAAAGTCTATCATTATATTTTATGGCTTGAATTCTCTATGACTTAGCAGAGCTTGTGAAGCTCTTCTATTCTCTCAATTATCTAATATACTATATAGCCATTTTTCTTTGGCAGTTGTTGTCAGAAAAATCTCTCTGTAAGTTATTTCAAGGAGGGGAATCCTAAATGCAACATGATCTTTGCCTAGTAAAATGGCATTAAGCTAAATAATATGCCTGCACTCTTTAAATTTTCTTATTAAAGAGCGTATTACTCATTAGCAAATTCCATTTATAACTTGCCATCAGCAAGAAGTAATTGAAAGGAAAAAAATTATAAGCGTATTAGTCATCTGTTATAACTCTCTTCTCTATTTTATCCTCTAGAGTGACTTAGCTTTCAAGACAAGAATCAATATCAATAATTTTAAAGACAGAAATCCTCTTAGACTCAATTTTTACCATAAATTTATTGATCTCTATGACTGGGAGGTTCTTGACAGCTTTATTCATTTTGATTTATTTTTATAACTCAACTCTAAGAAACTTACAGGATTTCTTAACATTCTTTTTTATATGAATCTTTTCCTGTAGCCTCGTGGATAAACAAAAAACTTTAATCGTGCTTTTTCATTAAATGCGCTAATAGATTTCTTGAATAAGAATATGACTTCATACAGAACACACAGATATACTTGCCATTTATTTTCAATCCTTAAGATTCAACCTATGCATATTGTTGTGTATATCTCTAAGGTTTCTCTTGTATGTTGACTTGTAGGTAAAAACTTTATTGCATTCTTTGCATTAATAGACTAATTTGGATTAGAATTATTAATGCTCTATGGCGGGTTGTTTAATCTCCTCGTCAATTTGTACAGCTTCTTTGATGACTCCTGCTTATCTTATATTTAATCTCAAAGCTAGACTGATCAAAGTTATCATAAGTTGGCTCACACTGAGTATAACCGCCTCTGATCTCTATTTTTTTTGGTTGCTGGAATGATAATTTTTATTAACTTTACCCAAGTAATGCCGCTCATCTCATAAATTTTAGCGCTCCTTTTAGTTTGATTATATATTTTATTCTAATAATGATAAAATCTGCCTTGATAAACTATAATAGTAGAAAGGATGACACTCTGGTAGATTCTTTGCTTAGAGGAAAGAAAAATTAAATAATCATAGAAGGCTGTAAGTTGACATATTCCATGAGAATTTTATACGTTTTAGTAAATTAAAATACTCCTAATAAAGTTTTGTTTCTCTAGGAGGTCCTCCAAATCAAGTTTGAACTTAATTTAAAGGACCTCATAAAATAATTAAACAATATTAGGAGCAATTTAATGGAGATAGATTGATAAAAATGGAAATCAATCAGTGAAACTTGGAACAAGTTTCACAATGCTTCTCAGCATATCTTTTCAAGTTAACCTCCAGTAGGTCCTTCCTATTTAGTAGTAAGATTTTAATAAACTTAGAATGGATATCTATAATTTAAATTTCATTAACATTTCTAGATAGATGAAGCAAGATGGAGTCTATGAATGATGCAATGAAGAGAATTTAATCTCAAGATTTTATAGGGAAATTTAGAAGTAAAGAGGCTTTATAGATATTTGGTTTAGCAAGGTAAGTTCTTTACTAAGATAAATATATTCATGATAGTTGGATTGTTCTTGCCAACCCAGGAAGGAACAAAAATCTCGTTTTTAAAAGCATTGCTAAGCGTAGAGAAAAAGCATTTGAGACTAATGAAATAAAGATAATATAGATACCAAACTACACTTAAATATCAGTAACAAATCTCTAAGATGATGCTATGAGTGATCCAGATGTTGCTCTATACCTACCATCAAAGTTACAACTCTCAAATAAGTTAGCAGAGAGAAACTTCTTCTTTGGTGTTCTTGCAACTCTGAAACCTGAGTACTTAAGTGAAGTAATTTAAGAAGTTCACAAGAAACGCTATAGAATCTCTCCTGAAAAAAATAGAAGAAGGGAATTAAAATTAATGACACCTGACTCTATGAACTGCAGAAGCATCCATTCATCTCTAGTAAGCTTACTCTTCTAACTTTATAGAAAAATCTAGTACTGCTATCTGCTTGATGAAAGAAAGCAGTAAATTAAGCAGAGAAAGAAAGTCTTAAGTAAAGCATGAATAGAGTAAGAGACTCTTCAAAGATTAATAAAAGCCAGACGAGATGAGCATAGATGCAAAAGCTGGCACTAAGTGAAGAAACATAGACCCAAGCTAGCCTTTAGAGGAAGAAAAGAAAGATATGCCATATCACTTTAAACTTTAATCTAATATGTGAACTTATTCATTCGTTCAAATCTAAAACTTATTTATATAAACGAAATCGCCCTTCTTTTGCCCACATTTTTTCTATATTATCGCTGACGCTTTTAGCAGCACTCTTAATAAAATCTTCAGTATCTATCTTAAAGTCGTGCATCGAGTGATAGAGCAGAAGTTTCTTGTAGTGGCCTTTCAATAAACCCCTGTAGGGAAAATTAAATACAGGTGTTATATTTATTCTTTCATATTCCTTTCTTGAGTTTTAGTTTTATGGACAGATAAGTTATCTACATTAAGTCTCGAGGTCACTATGTTCACTTATTCCACCAAGATAAGCATGTGTTTAAACCTTAATCTTTTAATCATATACTTCTATATTGCTATATTTTTTATACCAAGACCTCGATATAAAGGTATTGAATGTCAATACAGCTTCCTCAGCGTGTATGACCTTAATATTATGCTCTAAAGCTCTCTGCATTTAATCTAATATATAATTTAAATTATCCTTATAAAATGGAGCATTAAAGTCAATCACTCTCTTAATGCAATTAACTGGTTTGTACAATTTTCCATTCTTTTTATATACGTTAGCTATGGACTATGCAGAGATGTAAAGCTCAGGAAATTGGCGATGAAACATCACTGCTCTGTAGGCTTGAGAAAAATGAGCTCATTAGTTAAGAGTCTTATCATTAATAAGATAATCGATGTGATACTGCTAAAATTTTAAAGGTCTTAGAGTTAAAATGCTATCTCTTTAAATTCAATGCTAATAGACAGTGAGACCTAGCAGTATCTGGAAATTTATGGATAAGTCTTCCTAAAGATGTATAGTTAAGAATATGTTTGAGTTGATCACTATAATCATCACATCTATAACGCAACTTAAACAATAAAACTATATAATCATTGACATAAACTGACCCAAATCTCGCATATTAACAGTTAAATTAATAATATTTAAATTATAAACCCTAAAATATGTACCCTTTTAAAACCCTAATAAAGTATGCCTTAAAAGTCTACTTTTATCAATCAACAACTCAATTAAGCTACTGAAGGGGTTTTGGAGTTTTGATTATGGTCGCTGGTTAGGCTTTAAATATCTAGTTTGATTATGACCCAGTAATTAATTTCACTACAGCTTTAATTAATAATAATAAAAACTTGAGTACTAAATGCCCTCTTAGATAGACGATGAAAGCGATAAAATTCATATTGTAGTTGTTGAAAGTATGCTCCCTAATTTTGTGAAATACAGTCAAGCTTAATAAAGTTTTATTATTGCCCCTACAAGCTCTAAAGATATTGGCACATATGGTGTATCATAGATATTTCAAAATTAGTTTTGATTAATTTTTTAATCAGTTACTTTAATCGACAGTAATATAATAGAACCATTACAAAGCATCTATGATTTCAAGATAACTATTAATGAAAGTATATAAACCCTAAAACCCTAATTAGAAAATTAGAAACCTTAACAAATTAGAAATGACGGTTTCAATTAACCATATGATGAATCTTTAGATAAAATTATCGAGCGTGAAAATTCTGGAAACAGTGATTTAAATTAACCTAATAATCCATTAAAAAATAGTTCTCCTACTGATTATATAAGTAGCATCGACAGAAATGGATTAGTAACAGTGAAATTTGATTAGAAAATGTTCGTACCAACAATTGATAATCCTAAAAGTTATATGTCTTCAATAATAAACTCGACAGCACTTGGGATAAGTATTATTATTGAGTATTAAAATATAAAGAATTTCTAATTATGATTCTAATGCTTTACAAATTCCAAAAAATATAGCTTCATCAAGGGATTATTAATATAATAAATATGTGTTATGCCCGATATCCCCTTAACTACTACGCAACCTCCCGGCCGACCGAGACCTCCTCCCCCACCCTATAAATATCCTAATTTATTAAAAATTTTGATCTGCATGCAGGTCTAAATCGATTTCCTTTTTAACATCTCGACATCATTAAATCCTATTTTAAATATAAAATTTCAAAATTTTTATATTTAAATGTTAGTGTCTATTATGAGATGATTTTAATGTTTCACAAGTCTCACGATGTAAGCAACATTCTTATTTACATATATAAAATATTCCTTATGATAAAATTGAAAAAAATCTTTACCATTAAATAGTTTAAGAATTTTATCTCTATATAATATTTTTGTACAATAATACACAAATTTAATTTTAAAATATTTTATCTCTTAAATCAACTTCATTCGACATAATTTTAAAAAAGAATCTGATTGATTTTTTTATTTTTTATTTTTTGTGTTATTGAAATATTTTTTCTATTATCATTTTTATAAATAAATTAATGAGGCACAAAAAATAAAAATAAAAAAATCAATCAGATTCTTTTTTAAAATTATGCCGAATGAAGTTGATTTAAGAGATAAAATATTTTAAAATTAAATTTGTGTATTATTGTACAAAAATATTATTTAGAGATAAAATTCTTAAACTATTTAATGGTAAAGATTTTTTCCAATTTTATCATAAGGAATATTTTATATATGTAAATAAGAATGTTGCTTACATCGTGAGACTTGTGAAACATTAAAATCATCTCATAATAGACACTAACATTTAAATATAAAAATTTTGAAATTTTATATTTAAAATAGGATTTAATGATGTCGAGATGTTAAAAAGGAAATCGATTTAGACCTGCATGCAGATCAAAATTTTTAATAAATTAGGATATTTATAGGGTGGGGGAGGAGGTCTCGGTCGGCCGGGAGGTTGCGTAGTAGTTAAGGGGATCTCATTCGGAACAGCTATATAATTAGATTTTATGAATTTATCTTTTAAGTTTTAAAATGACAATGAGAATTTAAATTTAAATAATTTATGAATTATTAACTAGAAAAAATTTGTAAATTAATTTATCAAGAATTTTCCAAAGTTAATTGATTTCTAGAAATATAAAAAATGATAACTAAGATTCCAATATGCTTGGATTTGGGTGGAAATTAGAAAGTTTTTCAAGTAGTTAAATGTAAATTTAACTCAGTTTCGATAATCCACTTTATATTTCGTACATGGTAAGGATTATACAAATATTAGCTTATCAAAATTATAGAAACTAAACTAACTAAAAATAACTTTTCTTAAACCAAAATTCTTCTTGAGCTAGGACACTAAACTAACCATAATATATAAAAGTTTAACTTAGAGGTACATACCCAAACAGTTAACAAAAGATGGTAAAATTTAATACAGTTAAAATCATGATATGTTAGGTCTGTCCATTTTTATTGATTAATAGAAAACTTCGATTGCTGGTTCAATCACAGGCGTCACAGTTAGTAATTTTGCAATGAATATAGTGATGTCCTCAAGTTTGCAATATCTTTGGGGTATGATAAACGCCCAATAAGTTATATTGCATTTACCTTTGCTACAAATCGACTTCCCTTCAAACGCAAAAATGCTGTTTTTCACAATCTTTTAAATGACTAATTTCAATATAATCCCTGCTGATGTTATTTTAGCAAATGTGTTTTATTTTGAAGATGATTGGGCTTTAACTGATAATTTCGATGAATATGATATCTTTTAAATACTAATCAAACTTGGCTTCTAATTTTAACTTAAAATCAAGCTATTAGTCTAGATATTTGATATTAAATTTGAGTAACATTTTTGTAATGACAGTAATTATCTCTCTAGCTTATATTTTCTATGGCTTGCTTTTAATCTTAAAAATTGATAAAATTTCAAGGTAACAACTTTATTTCTTAAATAATTCCTTTGAGTTTATAGTTTTGAAAAGACATTCATTAATTTAAGGAAACTGCTATTATTTAATTTTATAATAAGATTTTTCTTTGAGAGCTATATTGAATTTTCAATTAACATGTTAATTAACTTGAAAATTGTAAGAAATTTTCAAAAATTAATAATTATTATTAGGGAGTTTTTACCAATACGAGCACTATATTATCTGGTATCATGGCCTCAGTATTCTTAGTAGTTACTATTGGATTTCCCATTTTTATCATATCAAAATTAAAGAGAGATTATAGAAAAATTGGGGAGTAGGATTATGATTAAAAATTCAATTCACTCTATGAAAACTTAGATCTAGGGAAATTCAGAAATATATCTTATAATGTGTTATTTCTATTGAGGAGGCTTTTGTTTTCGATATTATTAAGTAAACATAATCAAAAATTTTATAAATTATTATACTTGCAGTCTTTTTTGTAGACTTCCCAGTATTATAAATTCAATGCTAAGTATTTCTGAGTTTTGTTGTATTAATGCATCTTATATAATACAAACCCTTGAAGGAAATATCTGCCTTTAGGATTGAAATCATGAATGAAAATTCATTATAATTTATAATTTAATGAGCTCTGCATATTATCATTAAGCTATTGTCTTTTCATGTTTACATAGTTCATGCCAAATGACCCTTAGTTATAGTATAACATAGGATGGGCAGTAATTTTAATAACATTAATCAATATTCTAATAAACACCTCTTTTATTATTTACAAATCTGGTTTGGTAGTTATTTAACAAGTTAAAAAAGCTATTTAAAAATGGAAATTAAAACAAAAAGTTAGAAAAGATATTCAAAAATATAGTGATAGCTAATTTAATATAATTTTAATTTTAATTGCAATAATTTTTTTAATAAAAATATCATTTTTACATTTCCATTATTATAACAATAAAATTATTAAAATAGACCAAGAGTTAAATTATATTTCAAAAATTCTTGTATAAAAAGGAATAAAATTTTAAATTATAAATTATAATGTATATATTCATATAATATAATTATATTTAAATTATATTTATTGAAAATTTAAGCTAATCTGACATTTAAGAAAACACTAATCCAAGTAAGAATTACCATTTCTTACAAGACTACTACAAGTCTATTTCTAATTTTTCTAAAGATAAAATGTAATCTGTGCCTACTACACAAGAGAGATTGAAATATTAATCCAGTTTCAATTTTGATTTAAGGAACTAAAATTCCCTTATAAAAAACATATTATTTTAAATAATAAATTTCAAACAAAATACTTATGACTTTATAGTTTAGATTAAATTGATTTTAAAATTAAATTTTGATTTTAACAAATCTTTCCCCCATGTATTTAAATGAGTTAGATGAAACTTAAGATATTCGCGAAGACCCTTAAGATATAACTTATTCCACAAATTATGATCAATCAATAGCTAATAGATAAGAATTTTAAAATTATGGGGAATAATAATTGAATTTTAATAATCAATTTTGATTATTAGTACAATAAATATTTAATTATATAATATTTTACAGTTTGATTATAACAAGTAAATATTAAAATCATTTCCATCCCCAATTAAATTGATTAATGGAGATTAAATTATTTTTATAACCATTATTTATATTAAAATTTCAAATAGAGCTAAATCACCTTAAATTCAATAAATAGTGGAGAACTAGCCACTTTAAATTAAAAAGAGGGGAAGTTTCCTGCCCCATACATAAAATTATGTAATTTTTATTAATTTCTAAAAACCTTTTTAATCAATAATGATATAGTTATTAATAATCTAGCATCCAAAATCATTTTTAACTTAATAAAGAATAAATATTTAAAGAAAATTACATCAATTATCACTAAAAAACAAGCAGTTAAGCATTGTTTTTAAGTAATAATTTGACAAAGAATAAAAATATACCTTGGAAATAATATATTATTAAAAGTTGTTAAGTAAATGGTATTGATTATTGAAAGTTAAATGTTTCTAATATTTGAAATGCCAAAAAATATAAAAATTTAATGTTGGGACAGGAAAGTTCCGTAGTGGGGAAAGGGAAACTTCACCGTGCTAGGAATTCTTCCACCAAAAAGAGATCAGTAACATTGCTAAATGATTACCTATAAGAATAAAGAAAGAAAGATATTAGTATGAAAAATTTATAAAAACACAATACTAAATTAAAGTTAGATGATAATGAAGTTACCAAAAGGGATACTAAGAAATTTATCACATCAAAGCAGCAGGAGTTAATACAATAAAAGCATTAAATATTTTACATAACATTACATATTTTATTTCCTTATATTGAGGCTGAATTCTTAATAAGCGATCTTTGAAGATAAGCCGAAATTAAAATAATTAAATAATTATATTATTAATTTCCAAATGATCTCTATTATTAAACTGAACTAGGAAACTTTTCTATCAAACATTTTTAATATATAATTAAACTCGAGATTATCTGTAAAACCATACGTAGGTTAGCAATTCAACAATAAAATTAAAAATTTCATTAATAACAATATCAAAAATCAAATCAATAATTATAATATCAATTTAAATGTAAGCAGAATAAATTAAGAAAAGTAAGATCAAAAAAATAATAAATGATTTCCTGTTAAAATTAAATGTTTTTTTTAAATTTATTTGTCAGGGAGGTCCATATCTGAACCAAAGCGACAATATCTGAACCAAGGATATTTTTTATAGTTTAAATAAGTTTGCGTACCTTCTCCAGGTCAAATTAGGGTCAGAGAATAAGATGAAACTACTTTTAACTACGAGATATTTCTCTATAGTTTTTAAAAAACAAAAATAAAGTCTCAGTTTTATCATAAAATTACATTTATTTTTATGTTTTCTTTTTCAATAATCTTTTGTTCAATTTATTCACTTCTAAACTATTTAACTTACTCAAATCCTTGATAATTAGTTATCTTACACAAACGAACTTCTTGAATATTACATTAATTATTGAAAAAAGCATTTAAGATTTTATAATAACTTGTAAGATAACTAATTATCAAGGATTTGAGTAAGTTAAATAGTTTAGAAGTGAATAAATTGAACAAAAGATTATTGAAAAAGAAAACATAAAAATAAATGTAATTTTATGATAAAACTGAGACTTTATTTTTGTTTTTTAAAAACTATAGAGAAATATCTCGTAGTTAAAAGTAGTTTCATCTTATTCTCTGACCCTAATTTGACCTGGAGAAGGTACGCAAACTTATTTAAACTATAAAAAATATCCTTGGTTCAGATATTGTCGCTTTGGTTTATATGAAAATGTATCAATAATAATAATCAATTTTTTACATAATTTAACAACAGCCATTGAAATTTAATATTAATTTATTGTTAAATGAGGATTTATTATTTTAAGGATTTTAATTAATTATAATTTTATATATAAAAAAAAATTTTATCAAAAAAGTAATGAATAATATAAATAAAATTAAAAACTTTAACTAAAGTATAGCCACTTTAATATTTTTATTTAGGACCCCAAAAAATGCTAAATTTAATATTGCTTTAATCTTGTGAAGAAATGAATTATATCAACAAAATTATTATGAATGAAAACATTTATAAAGTTAAAATTTTAGTTCTCAAGAAGATCCTAGAATTATATGTGAGATTTATATCACAGAGCTTTACTAAACTAAGAGGTATTTTACTATTATTATTTAGAAATGCCTATAGTAAATTTAATTAATAAAAATGATGAATATTTTTAATAATTTATTAAGTAAGATTTGTTCTAAATAAAATCTATTCAACAATATCAAATTAAGCTATGTCTAATAATAATTATATTTACGTAAAATTATACTTTATAATAATCTTATTCATTTTTTATTTGAATATAAAATTCTCGAACAACTAATTTTTTAAATTGTTTAAATAATTAAACGAAGAATATCATTCAGTTAATTTTATTTCTCTATAAATATATTTTTTTTTATTTCTGTTTCAGTTTTTAAGAATAAATAATTAAATACTCATAAAATTTAATTTCATTAATATTTTTAGAAAACCTAGTTTTTATAAAACTAATTTTCTATTTAGATACACACATTTTCTTATCCTAAACTCCACTTACAATGTAAAAATTGTATAAAATTTACTAAATAAATAGCTATCTGAAATCGTTTTAGATTCAATTGTAAAATATACATTCTAATTGATTTAGATTTAATATGCTTTATTATATTAGGAAGTAAGTTGAAATATAAAAAATACATAATAATAAATAAGAAATCAAAATTATCTTAGTAATATTATAACATTAATATTAAAATACTCTAAAATATTTTTTGAAACTCATTAAAACTAAAAATGTAGTATTTTTAACCAGGTTCTTATAAAAACAAGTAAGTTTCTATTCTTAAATTGAATTATAGCGTCCTATATAAATATTTTAGAATTCGTTTGCACATATTTTCAGTGAATATCAAGAATTAAAGCTTTTAATTACGTTTGGGTAGTCATATAAAATAAATGTTTGTATTTAAGTAAATTCATTAATCTTAAATAAAATTATTATTATAAAACACGCATTTAAATTTTCATTGAATCAATCTAAAATTTACTAAGCAATTTTAATCCCCCAAAATTGTTTAGTATCATATTTATTATTGACAAAACTTATAGGATATTTAACCATATTAAGAAGTAAAATACTCTGAGAAATCATAAAAAATTTTGCAATTCATTGAAACTTATTTTTGGTCTTTTGATAATATTAAATCTACAAGGAGATTGCAAATCGCTTCAAAATTCATATAGAAATTTATTTTTTTTACAGTTAAATTTATTAAATTCTTAACTTGAAAAAGAAACAAACTAAATTCCCAATACTAAAAGTTTTTAAAAATTAATAATATTTCAAACATTTATTAAAAATTAAAAATAATTTAAATAAGTACTGAGTTGATTCCTTTTCAAGACAAATCTTAAAATAAATATATCCAAAAATATAATAATTAGAAATGGATATCATTTAAAAATTAATAAAAAATGAATGAGACAAACAATAATAATTTTAATGAATCATATAAAATTTGTAAGTACTAAATTGATAAAATTTATTTATTATGCTGAATTTCTACTATTAAATTAAAAATATACTTAAACAACATTCTATTGATTTTATATTGCTATCCCTCTCTTCATTTTATTGATTTTATAATAAAATATGTTATAGAAGCGAAAGAGCAAAGATACTTAGGTTTACTTGATTTTATTGGAGGTTTACTTGGGCTATTTTGTTAAGTATTTAATAAAAAATCAAAAAATAATAAATATAGTCCATTTATTATTGTAATATTATAATAATAAATAAATTTGTTAGAAAGGAAATACATAGGTAGTTTAAAACACTTTTGCTTGTGAATATTGCTCTCTTTATAATAACAAATCCTAGTATAATAAAGTAAAATAAAATCAATTTTCAAATATGATATGAAATTTTATGAAAAAAGATTTTATTTTATTGCTTTATCTCAAATTATGTACACTTACTTATATATTATTGAAATAAAAATATTTGTTAGCGACAAAATTTCAAATTTAAATAAATAATTATTTCTCTTTATAAATTGAATTAACAAAATAAAATAATTGAAACACTTAGCAAAACTTAATGGAAAAAGCTGCGGAACTCCTCTTGATACTAAAAAGGAAGTGAAGGCTATAAATTATACTGTTGGAAATATATTAATTTATAAATATTATTACTTTTATCAACATTATATATATATATATATATATATACTATCATATATTATTATATATTTATATAATTCTGAATAATATATTTATTTACAATTATTTTTGAAATGTAGTGACTTAATACAAGTCATAAAATTTTTTAATTTATTTTGGTGACAAGTTTTTGGCTTAATTATATTTTAATCATTTTGTCTAAAATTATTAATTTAGTAAAAATAAATATAAAAATTCATCATAAAAACTCTATCATTTTGGAATATTTTATGAATTTAATAGCTTTTCATTGGATAAATCTTTTAAATTTTTTATAATTTGATAAATATAATAACCCCAGCTTTAAAGTTAATTTTTAACAGATATACTTTTCTGAATTATTTAAATAAATTTGAATAAACTACTCATAAAACGATTTCTAATTTTTTAAAAAATCAGCTTATTTAACAATTTTATTTAAACACTTTTTCTTGATATTTTTATTTCCATTTTTAGTTTTTTTGGTTATATTTTTATTTCCCTGCATAAATATGTAAATAAATGTTTTGTTTTTCAGGATAAAATTGATTTGATAAGAATTTAATAATATTTATTAAGACTAATTATTAGTGACACATCTTTCTTTCTTGAATATACTTAAAATGGATGCTGGATTATAATTGAAATATTTATACTTTATTTTTATTCTTTTGTATGTAAATGAAAAATTAATAAAGGATTCACAGGGTACTTCACATTTAATTACACTATATCTACTGACTATGCTGGAATCAATTAAGAATTTACATTAAATATAACTGTAAACTCAGACCCTTCCTGTGTCCTCGTTGATGTTAAAATTATTTTATTTTTTTTAATTTTTATGTATAAAATATTTCATTTATTTGAGAATGATAGTACTGGTGTTGATGGAGATTGTTAAGAAGTTTCGCTCGAGTTCGACGTTTTGACAGTTTCATAATCGTTTAAGTTTTAATTTCATTTAGGGAGTGGAAACCCTATAATTTTAAGTTAAATTCATTGGAGTGATTATAAAACGAAAAAATGTGACTCTTATTCCTTGATTAAATTAAAGATCAATATAATTGTTAATTAAGAATTTAATTTTATTAAAAAACCTCTACTATTTGACATGTAAAAAATTATTTAATTTTGACTGTAGATGAATCAGATCCTAATTTTAATGTGCAATAATTAAATTCAGCAACTGGTACATACCAATTAATATTTAATAATACTGGATAAACACTTTAGGCTGGAAACTATGATTTTACTATTTTTTACAAATCTTAGGCTTCTCTAGTGTACTAAAATAAGACCATCAATCATTTAAATATATCTATCAAAAATTTAACCCAAATTTTCATTTTATCCTAACAATTATTTATAATTATTCTGATTAATGTTGAGGATAGTTTTTTTCGTTGAAGCTCCAAAGAATATTTTAACAATACTTCATAGATATCAAGTTCTCCACCATATTTTCTTAAATTTCAAAGATACAATAAGATTGAAGATACCGATTAAGTATGAATTCAGTTTGCCAAAAATAATCGACAACGAAAATGACGAATTTTTTGTATAAATATCAAATTTGCCCAAATTTGCTAATTTTGAAACCACTCAAAGAAAACTGATAATTTTGGCTACTTAAGAATCGAATGTAGGAAACTATAGTGTACAAATTACATTGTAATAATTAGAAATTTAAATTATATATATATATATAAACTTCACAAAAATTACTTTGAAAGATAACAGAACCAATCCAGGAACTGCAGTTTATCTTCTTATCATTTAAATTTACTAAGACAAGGTCGAAACCAAACTTGAAGAAACTTTTGCCAATCCTATTACATAAATGAGCATGGATTTTTACAATTGGCTTGTGACTTTAGATAAAAATTTCAAAAAATTAAGTGATACAAAGAAATATAAATAATTAAATGTAGAAATTTCAAGTATCGATAGAAACGGAATTCTGACTTTAAACTTTGATTAGGACATTGCATACTTGCCATTCTTATAAGAAGAATTTTAATTGAGAAAAAGAAGATATTTAAAAGATGGTAGCAATAATCAAAACTACAAATTACTCAACTATACAGTTTAATTTAACTTTTTATATAGTTTTAGAGATTAAATGTGTGCCAGAATAAGATTAAGTTTGCAAATCTAAAAATTTGACTTGGAAAACTATTACTTTTACTGAAAATAAAATTCAGATACAATTGAGCTTTTCTGATCCTCTAATGATTTCTTATCAGGTAAATTTTTCAATGCTTAAAATTTTTAATTATAATAGACTTCAGATAAGGTTAGTGTGAAATTTATAAACACAGTATACTTCATTGGGAAAGATGGACAATCTCAATTATCTAAATAAAGACTATAACCAAAAAGATACCGAAACAGCTCACTTCTGATTGTAAACTATTTATTTAATTTAGTCTATAAATTTTGGTTTAGCATTATCGAAGCTTTTGGATAATTAGAAAGATACTATAAAAAGTTCAGTCACTGGTTTAACAGTAGGAAATTTTGCTCTAAACCTAGTCATGTAAGAATATTATAACGAAATTAAGAGTCTAATTTAGGGCATCTAGCTTACAGTTTATATGGGGAATGATTAATGCTTAATAGATTATCCTTAATTTGCCTTTGTTAAATCTTGATTTCCCTGCTAATGCTTAAGTACTGTTTTATACGATGTTTTAACTTTAAAAATCATGGTTAATTTATTTTTTAAATAAAATTTTAATCTATTTAATTATTAAATTATTCAAACAAATATTAAAAAGAATTAATAGATTTTATTACAAATTAATAATTAATTTAAAATATTATTTTTTAATTTCTCATAGATTACCAATCTAAATTAATAATGGGCTCATTTATTCCCCTATAGTAAAATTATTAAAAGTATCAAATTATGAAGGATTTTATTAAAATGCCTTAAATCTATCCTTTGAAATAAACTTAATTAAAATAAATGTTTCAGTTTGCCAATTTCAATATTATTCCAGCTGACAACCTAATTCAGAGCATTTTCTCTTTTGAAAATGACTATGCACTAAACTCTAATTTTGAAGAATATGATATCTTTTCAAATTTCATAGAATTCTTTTGCTTTATCTTTAACAAATATAAGCTTTTAATCTAGATATTTGATAGCAAATTTAAGCAGTATTTTTATAGTATCTGTAATCTACATTATCATATACTTTATGCTGTTCCTCATAATAGTAACATAAATTGAGACTAAGATACCTAAGTATGAATTTCGTAATAATTTAATGCTTTTTTATAGACTTAAGAAAGTTGTTAATAAAATCAAAGAGCTTTTGATGTTTAATTTCCTGCTGAGATTTATATTCGAAAGTTACATATAATATTGCATCAATATGCTCATAAACCTCAAATTGGTAATATATAGAGACTTTCTTAATATATTTGTAGTTGAGTTTGGAAAATTTTAGCGCAGTAGTTTCAATGATTTTTTCAGTCTTTGCCTTGATATTTACTATCGCTTTTCCTATAGTATTTTTGGTGCACTTATAAAGAAAGAAGACTTTAATTGGGAAAAGTGATTTTGATAAGAAATTCGATTCTCTTTATTTGAATATATAGAGTGGATTAAATTTATTAAATTAAAATATATTTGCTCTTTATGAGAACTTAAACATAGCTAAATTTGTGAATATATCGGCTATGAGGTAGTATCCTCCCCCCCCATAATGTATACTTTTCTTTTTGTAGTCTGATAGAGTTTTTGACGCTGAGTAATAGTAGCAGATGAACATGGAATGTGCGAGCAATAGTTTTCGAGCTATGGCCTCATCAAAGTCACTTTTAATATATAAAAATCATTATAAATTTTACAAAAAATTTCAAATTTTTCACAAAAATTAATTTCTCTAAAATTAACGATTTTAGCAGTTTTAACTATATTAACAAATTATATCTAATTTATTTTAATTTTTTAAGGAGAAACATTATAGTCTTTTTGAAAATCTTAAATGAAAGTTAAAAAGATTTTTAAATCACTTTATAGAATTTTAATAAATTAGATATAATTTGTTAATATAGTTAAAACTGCTAAAATCGTTAATTTTGGAGAAATTAATTTTTGTGAAAATTTGAAATTTTTTGTAAAATTTATAATGATTTTTATATATAAAAAGTGACTTTGATGATGCCATTGCTCGAAAACTATTGCTCGCACATTCCATGTTCATCTGCTACAATTACTCAGCGGTAAAAACTCTATCAGACTACAAAAAGAAAAGTATACATTATGGGGGGGGAGGATACTACCTCATAGCGCAATATATCATATAATCTAGTATTTTTCTTGAGAAGAATTATATTTGCAATTATAGCTGTGATATTTTCTGACGACACAGTCTTTCAAGTTTAAACTTAAATATTTGCCTCATTTCTAGTTTTAATGCATCTAATATTGTCAAGACCTTTAAAAGATAAGCTTTCGTTCAAACTAGAAATTTTCAATACTATATTCGAAATTATTTGGTAAACTCATGTTTTATTTTAAAATAACTATTTTTGAAAAAAAAAGTTTGACAATTTAATCCTAGGAATATCTTCATAAAATAGGCTAAATTTCATTTTAATTATCTTTTTTTTATCTTAATCTAAATGTCTCTAATTATTATAAATGGTATATCAATTTGTTTAAAAAGTTAATAAATCATTTCTGCATTTAGTAATTGAGCTACTTCTATATTTTTAATTAAGCTTCATTTTCTTTGTAAATCATATCAATGATAATATTACACTTTCCCTTAATTAATCATTTTAAAATAATAATGAAGTATGTATAATGATAATGAATTACTGCTTGATAATGTTTACAAATTTCATGCCTGAAGATGCTGATATGTAGTATAATATAGGTTGGTTTATGATATTCGTCACTTTAATAATAAAAGGAAGGATAACGATAAAAAATAATAAATAAAACAAAAATAATCCCTAAATAGAAAATATAGTAGTAAACAAGTGAGGAATAAATTATAAGTAACGAGAAACTCAAATTAAATTTAACAAATCACTGTTTAATACTAAAATCAAACCATCAATTTTAGTCGTGACGTAAACGTATCTGAAGTGAGTTGACGTGGCAATCAATGACGTGGCAAGTCATGAACTAGAAAACTCCAAAAAACCAACTCGCCCCCCATTCCACATCTCCCTGGATCAAGATGCATACGAGATAAGAGCCTAGCGAACTAGGAGTATCCCCCGCAGAGCTCGCAGAGATCTGCTTCCTGTAAACAATTAAAGGGGAGTCTGGAGAAAACGCTTCGGTTCCACCGCTGCTGAGATAGTAGTCTCTGTCCTTTCGCTGTGGTAGCCTCATTAACCCAACCTGGTGTAGGAGGAAAATCATTATCGTTGGCTTCTATGGTTCTCATCGTCTCACTTTTGAAGGTTGAGCACCACCTTCATCCTGCTCCCTATTTCCTAGGAAGCTGAACTCACGCCAGGAAGCTCATCTAATGCAAGGAAATCCTTAGCGTGCAGACTACTCGTGGAGTCTAGGATCTGACAGATTGAACCCCGCCGACTGGCCCCTAATGCGATGATCCCAGCAACCCCCTGTCTACCCTCAGCAGGCCTTAGTGTAGTAGAAAGCTCTATTAGAAATTCTCCAGCCTCGGGCCCCTGTGGGTCACCCTATCCGTATAACTTTCTAATTTAAATTTAGACTAAAACGAAAATAAATGTAGAAAAGCCAAAAATATTCATTAGACTTAGATTAGTATTCTAAATATTAAAAAAGCGCTTAAATCAATTATTTTAATGCTCATAATTTTAGCTTATCTTATGAATTTTCAGAGAGTTAAAACGACACCATATTAGAGACATATTTAGGACAGAAATATAAATATTATTTTTAAATAATGTCAGTCAAGATTATCAGAGTATGATTTAAATTTATTTTGTCTTATTTATATACAAAACTAAAAATTATTTATCAGAAATATAATCCAAAGCTAATCAAGAATGAAAAAAGCAATATAAAAGAGAATATATAACAATTTTAGACAAAAATTCATGATTAAAATCCAAATTTTAAAACAATTAAAAAGCCATATTATTTCGATAATTAATTAGAAATAACCTCAAATTCCTTACATTTTCAAGAAGAGCCAACTTTGTATTTAGAACATTAGAGAGCTTAACTAGTTAATATATCGTCAGAAAGCTTTTAAATTTTAAAGAATTATGATTGTAACAATTCTAAAATGATCTAAGATGAAAATTTATAATAAAAAGTTAATGCTAGAAAAAGCTCTTAAGTTTAATAATCTTCAACTTCTAGCTTGGTAGAATTTAATATTACCATATAACCTTTAATTAAGGGTAGGATAAAAAATTAATATCATAGGATACCAATATTATATAAGAAAAGCAAAATGAACAAAATATATCATTTATACTTACTTACTGAAAAACTGTAATTAAAAAAATGAGTGGTTTATAATATATATTTTTTTCAAAAATAAAATTAGATTAGTTTAAATTATTAATCAGGTGTGTATTTATTCCAAAATTTTGATTTATGTATGAAATTTATTCTATCCAATAAGGAAGCAACTTAATCAAAATTTATAAGTTTAAACAATTAAAATAATATATTAAATAATTTTTTTAAATGAATATATTCATTTATTTTCAATAATAATGATTAAATAAAAATTCCAATCGGAATAAAGATAGCACAAGATATAAATATATAATAAACTATTGTATATAAATATCATTTCTATAAAAGAAATACATAATTTATTAAATTATAAGATATGCAATAAAAAATCAATAAATTAAGGCGGTTTATTGATAGTGAATTGCTTCAAGATTAATGATGGTAATAATCTTAAAAATATAAAATTATCTATTAAATTAACATCAAACTTATACATCAATGAATGATAAAGAGTTAATATAATTCTTACAATTTAATTATAATTTCTTATCTTAATATGGTTAAGAAGTAATCACTGTAATTCATTATTTTTATAATTAAATACAAAATAACCTAAAATTATTTTAAATAAATATTAATATTAGATCTAAACATTTATAGGTGCCAGAATATGATGATATGAATTTGGGAGTATACTGAGTAAAATAAATGGATAGCATAATTTAAATGATGATTATATTAAAGTCTAACATAAACTAATAAATCATAATAAATAGGAGTTTTATTTTAATATATTTAATATATTGACAAATTAATCAATTATTAATTTACCCCCTTTATTTTCACTCTCTTAGTTAAACTTCTTTATTGTTAAAATATAGGGGCAAAATTTAATTTAAATATCAATTTATAACAAATATATTTACTATTATAATTTGATGATATAATTTGTTAAATTACAGACTATACATACATATATATATATATATATATATATATTATATATTATTATTATTATTATTATTATTATTATTATTATTATTATTATTATTATTATTATTATTATTATTATTATTATTATTATTATAATGAATTAAAAAATATAAATTTCATTAAATATATAAAAGATTATATATAATAATTTGTAACTATTAAATAACTGCTTTTGAGATTGTTTAACTATATTAAATTAAGCAACTAGTATATTTATTAAGTTATAACTTTTATTTTAGAATAATTTATCGATTATATATATCAATCACGCCTAAACTAACACAACCAAACCAACATCTACAACAAAATAAAATGGTCAAGAAATACACAAGAGTTTAGATTAATATATAGTATAAGTTCTAATTTAATTTATCAAAAGATTTGAATATTAAAATAAAAAGTTATTTATGTAAATTGTCTTTTTTATATCATTAAAGATTTATGCTTTTTATTCAGTTGAGGATCGATATATTTTTCAAAATGTTCTGAAAAAATGAATTTGGAAAAGAATTTCTCTTTACATATTTTTGAAAATAATGATGAAGTTATTTACTACAATTTAATTTTGAGTGACAGACGAATAAAGAAGAGATATGATTAAGTTAATCTATGAACAAAATTATACAATCAAGCGTGCAGGTGCTGAAGTGGGCATACCTTATCCAAATGCCAAAGCAGTGAATTAGACCTACTTGCTAGAAAAGCGCACAACCAAGAAGACATTCCGCTTTAGACTCAAAAATAATATAAATATTTAAATTACTAATGATATGCTAAACTAAAAAAATAAAAATGTTGATATTGGAAAGAAAATATAAAGAAATTTCCTGCCCCTCGAAAAAAATAACTTATTTGAAAATAATCTTGAGGAGTAAGAAAGACGAACTTGCGGTATATTTATTTTCAGCTCTTAATCCGATGTTAACTTTGTTTCAATATAATTCTAAAAGATAGTTATAGGTTAATCTATATGAATATAAAATGAGAGAATATATTTTGATGTGCCCTCGATAACTAGAATTAATCGAGACTATTCAATTGAGAATGATAAAACAATGATATAAAAATTCTTGCTATCGAATATAGTACTACCTATGGATCCAATCACAGGTGGGTACTAGGCTAGGGAGATTAATTCTCTTGCAATTCTGCCTATCCACCACCCTACTTTTCACTATTCAAAAATAGTTTATTATCGATCATATTAAGTAAAAATTATATTAATTACCAAGAATGAAAGAATAATCAAGTTTTTTTCCCATAGTATTTATTAATGTGTTACTAATTAAATAATTAAAATCGCACTCCAACTCAAACGATCAATTAAATTTCAGTTAGAGTGAGTAATAAATTATAATAATGACATATCGTTTATTAAAACGACATTAGGTTTTAATTAATAAATTTTAAAACATAAAAATTAATATTTAACTTTTTAGTTGATTATTTTTTTAAATTGCTCATAAATTATAATTTATTTTCTAATATATTACTCACTCTAACTGAAATTTTATTGATCGTTTGAGTTAGGAGTGCGATTTTAATTATTTAATTAGTAATATATTAATAAATACTATAGTAGGAAAACTTGATTATTCTTTCATTCTTGGTAATTAATACAATTTTTACTCATTTATCTCAACACATAATTTTTATATTTAATTATTCATATTTCAATCATTTGTAATAACCTAAAATCTAGATATGAATAATTGATATGCAAATTATCAATCAATATATGATTTCATTTTTTAAATTGTTTATAAAATCGAACAACCACCTAAAATTGCTTCAATCAGTAAAAATATGAATCTTAGAATTATATAATATATTTTACTTAATTATTTTACATATGAAATGCAGTCAGTTATTAAATAAGAGAGAAGATATGTAGATGAAGATTTGAAAAAATATAGCGAGGGATATAAGTTTGACTTTCTAAATTATAAAATATCAATTGGTAATAAATTCTTATCCTCCCCTCAAGGATTAAAATAAATTTCAATATTAATTCATAATTTTAAAATGGATAGAAATACCCACTACTAAATACTAATTCTATTCCCTCATAATAAATTAAAAAGGAAATTTGAAATAAATATATTGATTCTTTATATTAAATTTGACTATTATTTTATTATTTAAACGATTTTAAAATGAAATTTATTAGTGAAAAATTAAAAGATTTCAATTCTTTGATAATAAATTGTTTACCTCATGATATTTTTACATATCTATGAATAATTCTAAAACAATATAGTCCTCTCTTAAATGATTTATTTATAAATAATAATAGCAACTAGTTTGAATAAAATGAAGGCTTTAATCCCTTTGGAGTGAGCATGAAAAGCAAATCAATTAAGAAATCAGAATTTACGAGTCGCTTAAGAAATCTCGACAACTAGTTTCGCCATAAATAGATCTAACAAATACTTTAACTCTAACCCTCTCAAGGCATGTAATCCAAACCCTCTAACACATTTTTAAAAATATTAAAATTTCAGGTTAATGCATTATAACATAGGAAATGGTGTAAATTACTGGAAATAATTATATTGAGTTTTAAATAAATGAGCTATCAATCATATTATATTCAAATGTAACAAAAAAAAGCTTAGCAAAATTGCAAAGTAGGTTGGTTACAATTATAATGACTTTAGAGGTATAATTGTTTCTCTTTAATTTCATCAAATCCATAAATTCAGAATTTAAAAATCTCTAACTGTGATCTCTTATGAATAAATTTACCATAAAATTTTATAAAGAAATTTGTTTCTTATTATAATTTGAAAATGGAAGCTTTTAAATTAAAATAATATAAATCCTAAATTAAAATCCATTAATAAATACAATCTCAAATAATTATCATTTAATTAAATATAATAGTATTTATTTATATATAAGTTTTGAAATGATCTACTTCATTTTAAATTATCTTTGGCTTATAATGAATGAAATTTATTAGACTCAATCGACATTAATATATACATACTTAGTATAAATCATATTAAAATTTAAATATTTAATTAGCTTATCGACTAACTAACCTTTTCCAAGGTTTATCAAATAAATTATATAACTTTCCTTAACAGCCATTTAAATTATATTTTAGTTAGAGTAATAATCTAAATTGTTTTAATTTGCATTTAGGTAAAAAATAGTTAAAATAAAGTAACTCATTTAACAATATTTTTACTTCATTAAATGTTTTGGGAAAAAGTAAGAATTTTACGATTTATTTTCAACAATAAAATAAAAAATAATCTTAATGATACGATTTCACTTTAATTAAATCATTTATTTTATATAGTAAAATAAACTTGATTTGAATTAAGAATTAGAAATTCACATTTTTACCATTACATATTTTAGCTATAGTTAAATTATATTTTTGTTTTTATCTCTATTAGATTAAGTTTATTATTAATATCCAAACTTTATACTACAGTTAATAATATTAATACCCTTTATGTTAATTAGTGAAACAAAACAAGAAAATAAAAATTAATTAAATCATATTTTCATATACTCTAATTGGAATTTAATGACTTTTATTTCTGTAAACTAAAATTTAATAATTTTAAGAATATTATTAAGTATTCATTTAAATTAGTACTTGATTTTTATATTTAATTGCAGCAAATATACGAACCTATGAAGCATAAAGTTCTATAATGAAATTGATCCGTTTTCATAAAATAAAAATAAAAATTAATAGTTTTTTATTAGATTCTAATTGCTTATTAACCAATAAAAGACATTAAAGTATACAATAATTATTCATAAAAATAATAATTCTTATGATCTAAAATGATGTAATATAAAGAATAGGATTATGGTATATTATTTACTCTGAAATTATTAGTAGCCTGATTTTCTGATCTAGTCTAATCATACTTTTTAATGATGCACTAACATCCTTCAATCACAAAGCACAACTGAAAACATATTAATTTTTGTAAAATTATCCTGCAATTCCCTCAATTGATTCCTACATTTATTAAAATAAATTATTTAAGTGATATTTGGAATATCAACTCTAAATAAAAAGTATATCAATTTATTTTATTCTAAATGCGATTATATACCCGAATTCAATTAAATATAAAATAATTGATAATGTAAAACAATAATTTAAGTTTTAATATTAAAGATATACATAGCCCATATTGTACTCGTTAAATACCATCACATTGATTAAAATTATTTTTATTTTTCACAATCAATAATTCTTTGCTAATAATATGATATTCTCAGAATAAATCATATTTCAAAATCTTTATAAAATAATATGATATTTAATTACAAATAAATATTGTGAAAATACTTAATGTTTTGAGAATTCAATAAGATTATCATTTAAAGATGCTGTTTTTGGTGTTTTTGATTCTATTTTTTTAAATAAAGGGAAAATATTTAACATTTTATTCATATAAAATTCAAATAAACTGTTCTCAAAAGACTAAAACGAAAATTGCGATAATCTAAAAGCAAAGAGAAGATAAAAATTTTGAATATCAAAATATAATATAAAATGTTTTTATTAATTTGATATATTTTGAATATTAACTACATATAATTAATTATCAATTATGATTACATAATTTTTTTCGAAATTTACTATATTCATATGTTCTAAGCGAGATATCCCTCCCCACCCTAAACCGAGATACCCCTACCCATACCCCCCTCCCCACCCTAAACTAAGAAACCCCTCCCCACCAAATCCTGATACCCATCACCTCTAACTTTCCTTCACTAACTTATTAAATTATAATAAGTTTGCAACTTTTTGTTAATAAGATTATAATAATTTATATAAGTATAGATCCTTAAATATTCACCCCGAGCCCCTCCCCCACCGGACCGAAAATACATGCAATGTAATGATTTGAAAGGATTGACTCTGTCTGTTGATCATTTTGGTTATAAGCTTTTATAAGAAAATGTTATAAAATCAAAAGTTAGTGAAGGAAAGTTAGAGTTGATGGGTATCAGGATTTGGTGGGGAGGGTTTATTAGTTTATGTTGGGTATGGGGTATGGGGTATGGGGGGAGTATCTCGGTTTAGGGTGGGGAGGGATATCTCTTTTAGAACATTCATATAAGATTAATAATTATATTTTAGAAATATTTTGGCTGGCATGCTTTAAATATAGCCCCCATATTTGAATTAAATTTTGTCCTACCCTTATTTAGCTCATAAATATGATATCATCAAATCATATTTAAAAAAGTAAGTAAAAAATTATATATAATAAAAAATAGATTGATTTGTTGTAAATAATTATTTCATAATGGAGTATTAAGAAAAGTAAAATTAGATAAGTCAAGAATCATTATAATTTATGTAAAAGATCGTGGGAAAAAATGCAGAGTAATGAATTTCAAATTAAATTACTGATGATATTCGCAAATTCAACCATAAACTTAGATTCAATGCTTTTTACAATTAATTACAAAAAAACTATATTAAAATAATTTATGTTTATTAAAATTCATATTTAATTTTATTTAAATTAGTATTATCATAGAAAATGAAATATTACATAATAACTTATGATAATTAGTTAATTCTTGCTTTATTTAAGATGAAGTTATACAATTGAACAACAAAGAACAAAACTTCGGCACACAAGACAAATCAAATAACAGTAATTTATTCAATTAGAATTCAAGACATATAAAGTAAAATTCAATTGGTAAATTAATGTAGAATCATACCCATAAGAACGTCTATAATTTATATTAATTTAGTAGTATATTAGCTAAAATTATAATATCAAAGCTACGATCAAAAAGTAATAGATCAAGCTTAAAATGAATTTAATGAAGGGCAGTCCACAAATATGCTGAATAACTAATTAAACTTAATATAAACTTAGTAAAAAGCTTCTTTAATGCTACAGAATAAGTAAAAATAACAACAATTCAAAGCTTAAAACCTCCTTAGCTATGTGAATTCCAACTAATAATAGTAATAAAACTAGCATAAATCTAATGCTTTAAGAAGTAGTAGGGATGTTGAAAGCGTAAGTATGACAAGAGCTACATAAAAAAGACTTTAAAGTGAAAGTATTAAGAAATATGTCAAAAGTAGGGATCATCACAGCATTAATTTGTCTCAGTAAGTATATTTTAATTAGCATAGACAAGTCATTTCAAGAAAATTGTTTGATTAGTTCCTTATGAGTTAAAATGCCTATAATTATAGAAACATTGTTAATGAGGAATTAAGTATGCACAAAAATTCAGGCTTCAAATTCTAGTTAAAAGAATTATTAAGTTAAAAAGACAGTATAAAGTAACTTCCTAATCAAAGGTCTTTGCCAAAGCTAAGAGACTTAAAGTAAGCATCTAGTTATAAAAAGATTAATATAAATTTTTATTTTTTCTTGATAGATCTCAGAGCATATATGAGTATAGCAACCAAGTAGTCCCAACAAATAAAATAGACAAGATTTCTCACAGAAAAGAAAATTCTTTACAACTTCCCCAGGTAAACTCTCAAGAGTCTAATATAGATAATAATGCCAAATAAACTGCATTTGAAAAGTTCCAAGAGTAGAATAAAAATTGAGTAGCCTACAGAAAATAAAAAACAGCTACTCATTAGTAGCAAATGTCATGGGAGATATAAAACAGGAAGATACAATAAGAATCTTTTGATTCTAGAAATATACAGCAAAACCAAATAGCGCAGCATATAAGTTAAAAGAGTCATCCAGAGCAAATGTATCATTATTTATCTGCATTTATATATACCTTATTATTTTATAAGTCAGAGACTCAATGAATAGCACCTCAGCAAACTTCAATTTTATAAAGAAACCATAATTTAGTCATGATTAAACTTCAGAAATCTTGAATCAAAGTAATTAAAAACCACCAAGAAAAAATTAGTATTTCAATCATGTTTCTAGTACTACGAACAGTAGTAACAACCATCCTCAATCGGCATCTCCAATAAAAAACTTATTAAACTAGCAGTAAGACAGTCATAGAGGTGTGACTTTGAAATAAAAACTTGAAGAATTACACTAAGATTAATTTGGTATCAACTAAGGCCGTGCTTAGACTGAAAACACGCCCAGTACATAGAATAATCGAGGTTTATTTTCATAGCTGTATATTAAGACAGATGGGGATTTAGCTGAATAAAATGGCAATATAATTGAGTCTAATTTTCATAATTTTAATAATTAAGATTTGAATGAGAGGAATAAATTTACTGACAAACAAAGCAAGAGCAAGGAACAATTAAGAAACGAAATCTTATTTATGATGAGCAAACATAATTTTGACTTATACAGAGAAAGTGTACTTAACCAACCATCGAGGAAAAATGGAAGCATAAGCGGATAGATTGGTTCGAATATAATGCTACGACGTCAAATTTAACAAAAGAGTCAAAACTATCTAATATAGATTTCATGTTTTTTTTTACTATTAATAAGACATTTCAATGATGAAGAACCAAAATCAATATGTAAAACAGGAAAACTAAGATAAAGATCTTATTAATTAATCAACAAGTTCCTCTTATCCTTAAAAGATTTCAGATTATACCTAAACTTAAATTTATAAATAATAGTCATAAGTACTAAAAACAGGAGATTTGGAGTATCTGAAAAAGTAACTTTTTCACAAAAAGAAAAATTAATAAAGAATGGCAAGTTTAGGGAGAGATATGAATTCAATTTTCAGTAAAAACTAAGCTAATAGCTTAGTAAATAGTCAATTGGAGGATTTCTTAGAGTACTATAAAAGTAGAAGCCCACCATTTTAATCAAATGAAATATAGTAAGATGACAATTAATTAACATAAAGCCAGAAAGAGTTAATATCTTTGACTAATTCCTAAGCTTATACATCATCAAATCAAGTTAAAAAGGGCAAACAAGGAGTTTAAAGTATTGTTACTGATAGCTAAAACTTATTTTATCTATATTTAAAGCATCTCAACTGAAGATTAAAATAAGCATTAGCATGTGTATGAGTTTTTGAGAAATGCCATTTAAAAGTTTGATCCAAATACTTCAACCAAGCTTTCAGAGATATCAAGTGATCTCTGGAAAAATCTAATGAAGTAAAATCACTTTAACAGCTCAGTGCGTAACTATGATGCTTCATAAAACATAAAAGCATTAGACTAAATGGGTCAAGGGTTCCATGTTCAATCTTATCAATCAAATTCAAGTTCTAATCTGAATCAACCTACTTCGCTATAGCAAACTCATGATTCAACGTCCACTACATAAAACCCCCTACATTAGCCAATTTTGCATTAAAAACGGCAATCATAATCCAAATAGTAATCAGACAAACTTCCTAAATTTATCGATGCAGTTAACAAATTTAACCCACAAAATCCAGTAAATAAATATAACTGGATCAGCGATTCTAAGCAAAAGAGATTTAAAAAGAAAATGCAAACTGAATAAAATGTGACAGATCTAATGAAAAAAACCACATAAAAATTAGAGCTGAGGGCAACTAATGTAATCTTTTGTAATTATGAAAGTGGATAGGGAAGTAAGGAATACGATTCCAAAAAGAATGCCAATCAAAAATAAAGTAAACAAGATTCAATTTTCAAAAGAGATAGCAAATTGAGCTAAAGTCCTTAGAAACTCAAAGAAATTAAGAGAATTCATAGAGATGAAGAGTTGCAACCCAATTGTCCCTAGACTTAAAACTCGTTTACAAACACAAAAATAAATACTTAAAGAGATGTTGCTAACTCCTCATTAAAACTAAGCAAACTAAAAACTCAAAATTTTACATCCTAAATTAAAGAATAAAAGTTAATTGTGGAACTGAAGCCACCAATAAAAATATTGCATGTTGACGACAGTAAAGTGATTGACAGCAAAATAAATCTAATGCTTGTGCAATCTAATCATTTACTCAAACTTACCTCAAAGATTTATCAGACAAATTAAAATATCCAAATCACTTCGTAAGATTTAAAGTTAATTAAGAAATGTGGGCTCTAAGTGCCTAAGAATACAGATTTAGCTCATTTTATAAGATCCAGAGAGTTTTGTGGCTTAGCAAGAGAAAAGGCGCTTTAACTTTTATGTTTAGAACTTCAAAAAGAAAATGATGTTCCTTCAAAGACCACTCAAGATATTAACTTTAGTACATAATATGCAAAATTCTTTGTTGGCTTTGGTAATAATTATCCCTTAGTCAGATCTATATTGAAAAACAGATGGTGGATGTCGATGGGTGAAAGAGCTAATTATGAGGATTGCTAATTAATTTGGACTTCTTGGAAGAAACAAAAGTTTTTGGATTAACTTTATAAATTTGAGGAATTCCAGCTATAAGAGTAATAGTTTCACATTAAGAAAATCTATTTTTTATAGATCATATTACAATATATTTCATAATCTATGCAAGAATGGAAGACAACTATCACTTAGCAAATAAAAAGGGCTTGCTCTTCAACTTGCAAGAATTTTACAGATCTCAAAATTTAGACATTTTTGAAAGCCACGTATTCCCTCAGACTTTCTTAATAAGAAACAGCTCGGATGATGAAGATTATTTCAGATTGATTCGCTATATCCAAGAAAACCCTGATACAGTTTGGATTATAAAACCTGGTGAGAATTCTAATAGAGGTTGCGGTATCTCACTTTGCTAAGGTAAGGAAGGAATCCAAAAAGAAATAGAAAACATGGAGAGCCAAAACGTTATATACAACTCCATAAGTATGGGTAACAATAGAGTGCGTACTTTGATCGTTTAGAAATACATTACAAACCCACTATTGATTTACAAACGTAAGTTCGACATAAGAGTTTATGGTATGCTGACTTCAATTTATGGGAATTTGAAGGGATATTTCTATGAGGATGGATATTTGAGAACTAGCTCCAAGGAATTTTTAGTAGGAAACTTCACCAATAAGTATATTCATTTGACTAATGACGCGATCTAGAAGAAAAGTGATGATTATGGAAAATTTGAAAATGGAAATAAACTGTCTTATAGTGAGTTTTAGAAATACTTGGATTCACCTGAGTTTCAATAAACATCCACTTATGCCAAAAATTTTTTAAATTACTTAATAAATTTCTATACTCTAACTAAAATAATAAAATATAATCTTTAATGCTAATGTGAACTTTCTAAAGGATATATTACCTTAAATAAGGCATTTGGTAACTTAAGCTTTTAGAAGTGTTTCTTATAACAAAATAGACCCCTATAGAAGAGTAAATTCTTTTGAGATATTTGGCTTTGATTTTATGATTGATGATAATTTTGGCGTTTACCTCATTGAATCTAATTTTTAATATAAATTTATTTATGTATTCTGAAATCCATCATATCTCATAGATTATTTATTTTTATGATGAAGCAAATACAAACCCCTGTATTGAAGTGAATTCATGCCCAGTATTAGCAAGAATAATCCCTCAGATGCTTGATAACGCCTTCCGCATTGCTGTTGATCCCTTGCTGCCTCCCCCAGACATGAATTTCAAGCGAGGCCAAGAATATCTCCAAGAAAATAAGTTTTCATAGGTATTTGACTTTTCAGTGGAAGGGCCAGAAATAGAGAAGAGATACAAAGACCTAGAACAAAGAGATAAAAACCAAAATAATTTCAATGGTGAAAGCAATGATAACAATCATTCAGATATGAATAGTTCAAGTAAAGTCAAAGGAGATGGGATGAAATCCAAAGCCAAATTCTAGGATATATTCTAGGATGATGAAGAGGAAGAAGATGATAATGATGCAGGTTAATGATTTATATATTATTAATATACTTATATTTAACTGATTCTAAATTGATATAATAATTTAAATTAATTTCATTCAAGAATATAAACATATAGTCAATTCTATATAATTAAATTGTAGAAAATACAAAATTAATTATAAATTTGAACTGTAATTAAAAGTATGAAAGAATTACCTTACATCGAGGAGATCTATGATTTTGAAACAGACTAACTAGAATCGCTCCTCACTGAAATTGATCAACTATTCAATAATATATCTTTTATTATGATGAATATATATATTTATTATTTATTTTTACGAAACATATAATTACTGCAGGGTGCAAATGGAAATTAATAACAAGTCCAACTGCCTAAAGGCTTCGAATCCTTTGATAAATTCGAGCGCAAGGCCCTGAAACTGAAGGAAAGTCTGGAGTTGGAACTTGATGAAAGAAGGCAAGTAGATGATGTAATAAGTTTCTTTGTCAATCAAAGCGGCAGCGGTGCTAATGGAGGCATGTTTGGGAATAATGATCTCCTTAACGATGATAAATTCTACCAGCCAATGCAAAAACAAATGAATAACAATCCAATCACTCAAGATGAAATCAATAGTAACAAAAATGAAACAAAGCAATAATAGACATCTAATTATCACCAATTAAGCCAATAAAACCTATAGAAATTGCCATCATCTACTTAACCCTCTACTCAGAGAGATAAAGACGACAAGCTAGAAACTGACACTAATTTCTCACAATATATGAAGCAATCAACAGATGACACTCAATCCCTGCTTAACTAAAACAGTCATCAAACGTCATAATCACAATAAGATGATGTGAGCGACATGTCCAAGAAAATGTTTGCAAGAAATGCGGCTTAGAAGAATAAAAAAGACATAGGGGCGTTTATGAGAGAGAAATTAGCGAAAACTAAGATAGCATCAGAGAGCATGGGTGTTATTCAACAATCCATCGCCATAAACCCCAAGAACTTCACAAAGAAAAAGAAAACCACAGATAGCATCGATGATTCAAAGAGTGTGATGAGCGCATCAACATCTAATAATAAATAGACCATTTACAAGCCAAATTTAAAGAGGAAGTAAAGTACCACAGGAGCTGTGATTACAAAGCCAAATATCACTGCAACCACCAAAGTTTCCAGCAGCATGATCTCTGGGACTGTTCAATAAAATTCTACTACAAATCATGCCAGAAAGTCTAGCAGTACAAGATAGCAGTAAACATCATCAGTTACCAGGAAATAATCTGATAAAGAGACAAGTGATAAGCCATTAACTAAAAAGCAGAGTGTTATCACCAGCAGTAATGTTTAGGAAAAATAAAACACTACAGCATCTAGCATTATATATAAACCAGCAAATAACATGAAAAGCAGGGGAGGCAGTAGACCACCTATACCCACGAACAATAAATCTAAAGCAATTCCAAAGAATGAATAAAACGATAAAACCAATAAAAATATCATCAAGACCAATGAATAAAAGCAATTAAAATAAGATTAAGAACAGGATAATGATGATAAATTGACGAATTGGAATGAAAACAATCAAAATGATGATGAGTTGTTAGGCCAAGAAGAAATTGAAAGCACTTACGATAACCAGGACATCCCTAATGATCATGACGTCAGTAGTTTAAATCATGATAATATGACCAGTAACATCAATTCATATGTAATAAATGTAGATGAAGATGAAACTAACAGCAATCAAAACCCCAAAACCCCTTAATGAGGTTTATAAGTGCTTTGATTTGTAGGGAATTTGTTAGGGGTTGGGGTTATTAATTAAATGCGAGACAAAAATTACAAGCTTTTGGGGTCTATTTATGATGAAGAGTATATAGATTTAGTGTTTAAACTGCGTTATGGATGTGATATGTATAGTGAATAACTCAAACCAGTACTGAACTATAAGTCTACAGCACTGCTCTTAAAGCGTAGTCCCTCAACTGTTCGCTCTCACTGCTTGAAAGCTGTGTAATTAAAGCAATAGTAGTTGAATTCTTAGCCTAAGAGGAAGTCTAAGTTTCTATAGAAGCATATTGACTATCTTATTAATGAAAAAACTTTGAAGTATTGGGCTCACTTCTCTCTCGACTAACGAGCTATTATGTTTCACCGCCAGTTCCCTGAGTTGAAGATCTCTGCATAGTCTGTTGCAAACATTTATAAACGAAACGGTATCTCTTACAAAGGTGTAAATCGTATCAAGAGAGTAATTGATTTCACTCTGCCATTTTACAACAACAACTTAAATTATATTTATAATTAAATGCAGAGAGCCTAATAGAATAATATTAAGTTTATTCATGCTGACGAGGCTGTGTTTACATTCAACACTTTCATCTAGAAGTCTTGGTATAAGAGGCATAGCAACATAGAAGTATATGACTAGAAAGTCAAGGTATAAACAATGGCTATTCTTGGAGGAATTAGCGAGGATACTGGTTTAGAAACTTATCTTATTCATCCTCGCTCTATTAAGACAGAGTAGTATATAAAGTTCTTAGAACAGCTGAGAGAGAAGTACCCTGAATAAGAGATTATACTATTCGTTGATAATCTTTCTGTTCATAAGACCAAAGAAACAAGGAAGAGTTATGAACAACTTAGAATAACGCCAGTGTTCAACGTACCTTACAGTCCATAGTTTAATGGAATTGAGTTCTACTGGGGAATATTAAAAGGTCATTACAAGAAACTGCTGCTATATCACTTGATGCATGACCTACCTATCGATACAGTAGACTTTATTAAAAGCTCAGCGAAGAGAGTAGATAATTTGTTGGCTTAAAAGTGTGCTAAAGAAGGGAGAGTGAATGTATATAAATAAGTTTTTTAGTTAAGTTAATGAATATATAAGTCACATTTAAAATTCTTTAGAGGGAGCTGGCTTCTCTTTCTTTTCTTCTATTTCTTACTTCCCTCCACCTAAGTTTCTTCTCTTACTGCCAGCTCCAGCATCTATGTTCATTGACTCTGGTGGCTGAATATTTGAATAAAGTCTCTTGCTGACTTCATACTTTGTCTGCGACTTTCGCTCTCTGTGAAGCTTGCTCTATTCCTTCATCAAGAAGATGCCAGTACCAGATTTTTCTAAAGAGTTAAGCTATAAATCTTATTTGAAATATAAGGGTGCTTCTGCAGCTCTGATAGCCGGCTCTCACTTATCTTGATCCCTTATTTGTCCTTATCTTCTGAAGAGATGCTGTACCTTTTCTTATGAGATTCTTGAATAATTTCTTTCAAGTAATCACCTTTAATTATTGCAAGAATGCCAAAGAAATAGTTTCTTTCAGGCAGTTATTTTACAACTGCTTCTTAGTAGGCAGGTACAGCGAAACCTCTGGGTCATTCATAGCATCATCATATAAGTTAGTCACTGAGATTTCTAGATAATTTTGAATCTCTGCAAACTTTACATCTTAAGTTTTCAATGCTTTCTTCTCTTCGCAGAGTATCGCCCTTAGAAATGAATTTTAGTACCTTCCATCGTTGGCAAGAACAAACCAACT